>OW386286.2:155764430-155933002 GCA_936432065.2 Rutpela maculata | reverse complement strand
CTTCGCTCTGAAGGAGGTGAAGGAGGGTTGTTCGTTTTGGGTTGGATTCGCAATGCTCCACATCTTCTTCTTCTGCATTTACAAGTTATGTAAAGTAGAACTAATAGAATGATGAGAGTGATTATGAAATACGTGAACCAAGATACGTGTTTGGTCACAAAAGGCTCGTTTATGAGGTCATCCAGGTCTTTGGAATATTGGTCCAATTTGGTGTTTGCAATATCTAGATCTTCTACGTCGAGACTGTTTAATTTATATATATATATATATATACAATCGCTATAGTTAATAAAATTGTTAATTTATACACTTGGGAAATACCGGGCTTATGAGCGACCTATCGATATATGGGGCAACACAATATACCGTCTATACATATATATATATATATATATATATATATATATATATATATATATATATATATATATATATATATATATATATATATATATATATATATATATATATATATATATATATATATATGTATAGACGGTATATTGTGTTGCCCCATATATCGATAGGTCGCTCATAAGCCCGGCATTTCCCAAGTGTATAAATTAACAAATTTATTAACTATAGCGATTGTTGTGCACTTTTTTTAATAGGAAGCCACTAGAGGTAGCTAATTATTATTTTTCCTTTGATTATATAAACATGGCATATTTCAGAGCCCGGATATATTTACCGATCCTTTCAAAGCCCGCTGTATATAAAAATATAGCTAGCGTTCGTTCTCCATCCCAGCGATGTTGCCAATCTAACTGGGCCTGAATAGGTCATATTTTTATAATATATATTTCTTTGATGCATAGATTGTCACGAAGCACAAAATTATGTGGCTAGGAGGACTTGCTATACTGCGCCACTATCATTACTCCTTACAGTAGAGACGCTATTGGAAGGCCACCTAATAAAGGAAATATATTCATTCTGAACGCCAAAATAATATACCGTTTTTTATTATTTATTGTTATGGATTTGAGGATACATTAAAAGAACCTAATAAAATATTGGGTGGTTTTGTATGCAAATACATTAATTACACAGGTTTACAAAAAAAAAAGTTGTCTGGATCTGGGGGTCAGACAATACGTTTCTTATGTATTTTTCGACGCTGAATTCGAATCTATTTTTAGTATTGCTCTATCACGTCAGGATTTTGAGATATCCTAACCTAAATGTGCAAAAAAACACGGTTTTTTGACATATTTGACGTTATGTAGCTTTGCGAATTTTTTTTCTCGCAAAACCATGTATGGGCTCTTAAAGAACAAGTCTTCCTCTTTAAAATGCCGTTGAGTTTGCTCAAATATCTTTTTTTTCGCTGAGATATCGAATTTTTAAAATTGTCTTCATATCATATCTTTCCCAATACATTTAATCAGTACGGAAACCTTATGGTCATCATTTAAATTGCAATATCTCAGCGAAGAAAAAAAAAAGATATTTGAGCAAACTCAACGGCATTTTAAAAAGGAAGATTTGTACTTTAAGATCCCATACATGGTTTTTCGAGATAAAAAAATTCGAATATGTCAAAAACCGTGTTTTTTGAACTTTTAGATTAGGATATCTCAAAATTCTAACGTGATAGAGCAAAATTAAAAATAGATTCGAATTCAGCGTCGAAAAACACATAAAAAACGTATTGTCTGTCTCCAGATCCAGACAACTTTTTTTTTTTGTAAACCTGTGTTATTAATAAATGATAATGTAGTAATATTCGTGGTAGGCCTATAAGTATTTAAATATTTTGAATTTGTCCTCATTTTTTGTTTTCCACTTTTAAAGTATTGCCTCATTCGCATTGAAATAAAAAGATGCAAAGCGTTAGAAATTAAATTACGTTTATTTACGTAACAGAGAAATATAAAACGAACTGTATTGATACTACAGTAAAATTAGGTATTAACAGCAAAAGAGTCCCTTGTTGCATCAATTTTTCTTTGGAAACTGTGCTTATTTTCGATGAGATTACAGCAAGTGACCCTTGTGTTTCCGTGTCAAATAT
The DNA here is from genome assembly GCA_936432065.2 of Rutpela maculata. Lineage (NCBI taxonomy): Eukaryota > Metazoa > Arthropoda > Insecta > Coleoptera > Cerambycidae > Rutpela > Rutpela maculata. Next base: position 155,930,985 of record OW386286.2, on the reverse strand, counting down.
GACCAAAAATTGATTGACATCAAATAACAACAAAGCATGAAGTTCCCTTTTAAGTATTCGTAAGTTTTTTATTTAATTTTGTTTCAGTGTCACTATACTTATAGGTTCAATTTAAAAAAACCGCTGCCCAAGGAATCACTACTTCCACATCCAAGTCAATCACAACGAAAAAACTTTGTATGTGGAAATGATTGTTTATGGAATTTTAATAATATAATATTTGAAATCCTCTACCCCAAAAACCCATAAAACGATACCCCACATCGGTAGTGGGGTGGGGGTGGTGAAAGAGGTGGTAGTGGGGGTGGATGAAGTTAAAAAATATTTTGAGGTTTTTGGTTCTTGTACATTCACTAAATCACATTTTTTTTTCATCTCCTTTAATAATGGGGGTGGGGGTGGTAATGGGGGTGGCTAATGCCAAAAATTTTTTTGAGACCTTAGCTTCTCTTGTATGTACTAAATACCAATTTTATGGACTCTTACCTGCTTTATTTACCCATTTACCCCAAGTTTACCCCAATTTACCCCCCTATCCTTTGTCGGAACAACATGAAAATATAATCTAGTTCCAGATCTCGTTAAAGTACATATGTGTACCAAATTTCAAGTCAATATCTTAAATGGTTCCAGAGTAAACGTGCGCACAAAAAAAAGTTACAGACAGACAGACAGACAGACAGAGACCGACAGACAGACCGACAGACAGACAGAAATTTTTTTTTCGCTCAAACTTAAAATCTCGACGTTTCATGACATTTTAAGCCTATTTGAACAATAAAAATTTTTGAAAATTTTTTTGTCGTTACTATACTTCCACTGGACGTGGAAGTAAAAATAATACTATGTACCAGCTGTCCCAAGTTAACATCAATAATTGAGAGTTGCATTCTATGAAATAAGTTTGCAGATTCATTTTATCCCACTGTGCAAAGACGGATACTTCTAGTAAATTCTTTTAATTTGCCCATCAGAAAGTACTGTAATACTGTGAAGACGTAAAAAGCAATTTGAACTTAAAAATAGACAGAGAGTGTATTATTAATATGCTTTTTGTGACTTCCGTGGAGGTTTCGTTGTTACAAGCCGACTTTTATATAAAATAAATAATTACATAAGTACTGATGGTCAAAAGACCACAAAAAAATGTCATGTACTCATGCTCTTTTGAGCATTAAAGTTAAAAACGAATTAAGCGTATGGTGGAAAAATAAATAAATTGCGATTTTTTGATGTAAGTATCTAATTTTCATAAAATATTTTGTAGCGGAAATATTTTTTATCGCTTTCAAATGTTATATTATTAAAGTTCCATAATCAATTATTTCCACATACAAATTTTTCTCGTTGTGAGAAACTTGGATAGAAAATCTGGATGTGGAAGTAGTGATTCCTTGGTCGGGTTTTTTTTCCTAATATATATGGGGAGGTGAAAGATAGTATAGACTAACCTCTTCTTTTTGTGTGTACACTCTTTTGTGCACAATAAATGTTTATTTATTTATTAATTTTATTTATTTAACTTTGTTCCGGCTGCCAATGCATCAAAAATGAGGTACCGAAACACTTGTCTGTCGTCATTTTACTTCCACATCTAGTGTAAACTAAATTTTTAAAAACTTTTTATTCTTCAAATAGGCTTAGAATGTCATGAAACGTCGAGATTTTAAGTTTGAGCGAAAAAAAATTTATGTCTGTCGGTCTGTCCGTAACTTTTTTTGTGCGCACGTTTACTCTGGAACCGTTTAAGATATTTACTTGAAATTTGGTACACATATGTACATTAACGAGATCTGGAACTAGATTATATTTTCATCTTGTTCCGTCGAAGGGTTGGGGGTAAATTGGGGTAAATAGGTAAATCAAGCAGGTAAGAGTCCATAAAATTGGTATTTAGTATATACAAGAGAAGCTAAGATCTCAAAAAAAATTTTGGTATTAGCCACCCTCATTACCACCCCCACCACATTATTAAAGGATATGAAAAAAATTGTGATCTAGTACATGTACAATAACCAGAAACCTCAAAATATTTTTTTACTTCATCCACCCCCACTACCACTCCCCTATCATCACCCCCACCCCACTACCGATGTGGGGTATCATTTCATGGGTTTTTGGGGTAGAGAATTTCAAATATTATATTATTAAAATTCCATAAACAATTATTTCCACATACAAAATTTTTTCGTTGTGAGTGACTTGGATAGAAAATCTGGATGTGGAAATAGTGATTCCTTGGGCAGCGGTTTTTTCATACTGTTCTGGGTCATTTAAAATGCAATTAAAAATCTGTAGATGATACTTTTTTTTCTGTGTTATTTGCATGATGTTTTTACCTTATTATTTTATTAAAAAAAAGTCATTGTTATTTGAACATAACTCGAAAAATAAATCAATAAAAGGCATAGTTTCACCCACTTTCGTTATAGTCTAGGAAATAGCGTGCAAATTCGACGACGAGTGGTTACCGTCTGCCAGTCGGTAATCGAAGAGACCATATAAGTACAATTTTTTTTCTCTCTGGAACTTTTTTATTTTTAAATCGAATGATTATCGATATCTGTCCGCATAGATAGTTGGTATATGTACTTCACATACTCCAATTACGCTGGCAGACGAAACTTCCGATCGGCGCGCGTTAACCGAAAATAGAAAAAAAAATTTTTAGTTTCTATTTTCGGTTAGCGCACGCGCCGGCCGGAAGTTTCGTCTGCCAGCGTAACTGGGGTATGTGAAGTACATATACTAACTACCTATGCGGACAGATATCGATAATCATTCGATTTAAAAACAAATGCCCCCCCTCCCCTCCATATCCCCCACCATACCAAAAAGTTCCAGAGAGAAAAAAAATTGTACTTATATGGTCTCTTCGATTACCGACTGGCAGACGGTAACCACTCGAATTTGCCTATTTCCTAGGCTATTATAGATTTATGCATTATTACGCTATATTTCTTAAATTATAGAAAGAAGGTAATTTTTAATGGTTTTTATTTTTTGCAAGTTAACAAATTATTACAAAGTTTTTTTGTCTATTTATATTCAAAATTTTTATTTTCATTTTTTTTATGCGATTACCAAGACCGGAGATAATAAAAAAAAATAGTAGAAAATTCTAATATTGCAACATACATTGTTTAAATTTTTATGAAGCTGGACTTCTCATTGCACTTGTTACCACATCGAAATATTTTAAAATAATAAAGCCGAGGCAGAAAAAAATTCTTAATCACCTTTTTTGATGCTGTCATAAAGTTTAGGTCAAACGCTCTGCTCTTTTCCCACTAATGTTTGCGTCAGTGTTTCCTAACTGTGACTAAAATATACCCTTTTTATTAAAATATGTAGGTATATTTACCCACATGAAATAATACAAGAGTAGCAGTAGTCTATGTTTTGGCTCTGACAGGTGTTAAATAAAATGGACATTTCGGACAGAACGCTTTTGTTATTTGCAGACGAAATGAATGATTTAAAAACAGTTTTTTCAATTTTCAAGGCATACTTAATAAGGGTGTTTTCTCGATTTTTAAATTATTATTCACAAAAGAATCAAGTAGTCTAAATTTGTTTTTTAAACTATGCAATCATACTTGAAATCGCCTCCGAAATAAAACACGTAAAAATACACAGGGTGTTTTTTTTTTTTCAAAGTTGGAATCATTTCCGGGGAAACCAGAAGTGAACGAAACTTCTCAAATAATGAAAAATTGGACATTTTTAGTTTATATTAATTACCCCTGCCAAGTTTTAGTCTCATACTATGAAAATTCTGGAATCTATGGCTTTCCTAATGATTTCGTTGGTATGCTAATATTTTAACAATTTAATCTAACAGTAAGTAACATGTTATTACACAAATAATAAATGACTAATTCCCAACTTTCAAAAAAATTACAAAGCTGCAAGTAATTTGTGTTAGGAGAATGGTAAATACAACCAATAAATATTATCTCCAGATATACTTTAATTTTAGTTTGTAAAACCCAATGGTTAAATTCCATATTTTCAATTATGTTACTTTCAGTTGTGTTGATTATATAAATTATTACATCTCCGGATGCGACTAAAAGAATTGTATACAAAATGTTTATAAATTTATATGAAAATCTCACAATCTAAAATGTCTTTAGTTATTCTAGTTTCGTTTAAACAAACAGCAATGGGTTGTATTTCTAGAACTGACCCTTTAGAAATGAATGGACAATTTACAAATTCCTTTCTTACATTGTTATGTTCCTTATAATAGTTTTATGGCCGGATACTTCTGGAGTGCCTGTCAATTTCTAATCTAATAAACTCTTTAGTAAACTGTTAACAAACTCTGGCCACATGTTTGAATTTTTTTGTTAATCTGATTTTCTGGTACAAAGGATGTCTATTGTCTAATTCTGTATTGTTCATCGACTCATACTTCAGTTTGTTTCCTCATTTCTCATTGAGTGTTGTTACTTAAAACAGATGAAATATCTAATATTTAAAACTTATATTATCACGCCTGAACTCAATCGCCGCAATAAAAAATATAGAAAAAATAAAAGCCCTTCAAAAAATTTCTTTCATTGAGAACTATTAAAAAGTACGTACACTTCATGATTATTATGGTTTATTAAGTTGTAGTAATGTTGATTCAAAAAAAGGTACATCTCAAATCATTTTAATTTCCTTGCTTGATGATTTTTTTGATAAATATATATATATTGGAGGCTGTGACTTGCCGAGAACTTTACGCATTGGAAAAAATAAAATATCACTATTTCGAAAAAAATGTGTGATAGTGATACTTTTCGAATGTTCAAACACAAATTCGTTTACTTGTATGCATTTTTTCGAAAATATGATCAATCCCATTCTTGATCAGAAATAGCGATTTTCACGATCTTATCATTATAACTCTCTATAGTTTTGAATATAAATTCTGGAACTTTTCCAATACATTAACAAATGTATAAGGAATCCATTGAATATAGTTGAAATGTGGATAGGTGTAAAATTTACATTTTATTTTTATAATTTTTATTTAATTGGGGTGAGTGAAAAATTAATGAAACTTTTTTTTATAAATACATTAATAAATACAATACAGTAAAGGCAGTTAAAAATTCGTGCGAGTGACGGCGCGACAGATCTGCTTCGTTACAACGGCTATGTGTAGTGTTTGTGTATGCGTTCATAATTATATATTTTCTCTCCAGACTCACTATTTATCCTCCTATTCACTAAGAAAAATGTTAAAAATTTGTAATCAGAAAGTGTTAGAACTGCTAAGAATTTTTAGAGGTTCCATAGTGTGCATTTAACCGTGCGTGTGCTTGGCCGCGCAGGTGACAAAGTTACTTCACTTCACTTTTTTTCCAGGAATACCGTGATTTTAGCGATAAATTTTATTATGACATTTTTGTTCAGAAACGCGTGGTCTATCCAACTGTATTTTTTATTTTTTCATACCCTGACTTAATTTCAGAATTTTGAAAAAAATGGATACATTTTTTTTCACTTTTCTTTTATGTTCTGCATCCGAGCGGATTGTAAACTTTTCAGGATATTATTCTATACACTTTCACGGACTGATTAAAAAAAATTATTCATTTTGCAAGTTTTTGGAGATTTCACTATAAAATTTTCTCTGTCGTCTGGACTAATACAAAGATATGCTGCACGGTAGTGGGAATGGTAGAGGGGGAAGTTGATGGCAAAAATTTTAGAGGCTCTTATACACATAAATCATAATTTTATTTCTTTATTCCCTTTAATAATGTGGTGGAGGTGGTAATGGGGGTGGTAGAGACAAAAAAAGTATTCAGGCCTTTTGTTCCTGTACACACATTAAATCACAATTTTATCTTTTTATCCTCTTAAATAACGGGGTGGGGCAAAAATTTTTGAGACCTAGGTTCTTGTATACACGCTAAATCAAAATTTTATTTTTTCACCTCCTTCAATTATGGGGTGAGAGTAGTAGCGAGGGTGGCTAATGCCAAGAAAATGTTGAAACCTTGGCTTCTCGTATATACACTAAATCCCAATTTCATGGATTCTAACTTGCTTGCTTTACCTATTTAACCCCATTTTACACAATTTACCCTCCAACCCTTCAACGGGGTAAGATCAAAATACAATCTTGTTCCAAATATTGTTATAATACATATGTGTACCAAATTTCAAGCCAATATCTTCAACTGTTCTAGGGTAATCGTGCGTACAAAAAAATGTTGCAGGCAGACAGGCAGGCATTTTTCTTGACTCACACTGAAAATCTAGGCATTTCATGACATCCTATTAAAGCAAAAGAAAATTTAATTTTTTTATGATTACTGTACTTCCACTTCGCTACGTGGTGTCTAAGTAATAGGTATTCAGCAGTCATGGCGTTGTTCTCTTATACACGTCCAAATAGAATGAAACAATTCAAATTAGCCCATCAAAATTTTATTTTTGTAGAGACCGTGTACTCTTAACAGGCAACCACGACAGATCACGTCATCCAGTTAGGTGCGCCATACAGCAGAGAGAACCCGACTGAAAATACCGCTGCCTAACGAATCACTACTTCCACATTCAAGTCTCTTACAACGAAAAAAAAAAAAGTTGATGCTGTAAGTACAATCCATTATGTGGATTATAAAAACAGGGTGATAGTGGAAGTGACTGATCTCAAAATTTTTTTGAGAACTTGGCTTCTCGTACATACATTAAATCCCAATTTTATCGATTCTTACTTGCTTTACCTATTTACCCCCATTTACCCACCAACCCTTCAACGGAATAAGATCAAAACATAATCTATTTCCAAATCTCGTTTAATACACAGGTGTACAATATTTTGAGTCAATATCATGAACGGTTCCAGAGTAATCGTGCGCACAAAAGAAATTACAGATAGAATTTGTTTGCTGAAACTTAAAATATCGACGTTTATGCCATTCTAAACCTATTTAAAAAAAAAAACAATTTTTTCACCGTTAATATACGTCCACTCCGCTACTAGTACAGGAAAATATTGAAACAAATGACCGTAACTCGAAGAAAATTTGTGCAGACTTTAAACTTTGGTTATAAGATAAGTTAAAATAGGTCAAAGTTCACGAAACAAAAAAGTTTAGAAATTTAACGGATCCGCGGAAACCATACACCATACAAGTTGTTTCTGGAAAAATTATCTTTAATTTGGTGTTTTTAAATTAATTTTATAGCAATAATTAACCGAAATACGGCCATTTTCCGATGGGGGGATGGCGGATGAGTTTGTTCTAAAAAAAGTGTTTTAAAGGAAAAAATAAATTGAACATCTAGGTGATGCTATATATTAACGAAAAACAGGATTTTTTGAAGAAAAATTAATTACTGAGCAATTACAATAACAAATCGGCCATAACTTCTTTATTTTTTGTGATGTAGAAACAAACAAAAATCATTTTAAAGATTAATTAATTACCTTTATTTTTTTTAAATACTTCATCCTAAAAACGGTTGGATGCCATCTATAAAATTAAATATCTCCGAAACAATCAACCCTACACAAATATCAATATAAACAAAATAAAATTCTCAGTTTATAAGCTTAATTTTTGATGTCCACCATATTTTCTCTTAAACTGATATTTATTGAAATATTTGCAGAGAAACAAGAATGTTACGTTTTTTCTAAAATCCCTTTACAGTTTATAATGCAATTTTTTTTTCTAAAGCATCGGCTGTAAGTCGATAAAAACATTCGAGCGTGTAGGGTCACACTATACTATATTAACGAAAAATAGTATATGGGATTATATTTTTTTCATTACTGGCTACTTACATTAACAAAATTGCGACGTTTTTATTAAAAAAAAAAAAAAATGTGGAAAAGTACATTGTTTTTGTCATAACTTCTTTGTTTTTACGCTATAAAAATAAGAAAAAAATAATTTGAAAGCTAAATTAATAATTTTTCATTTTGGTTATTAGCGTTTTTGGCGTAAGTGCCATAGTTTCTGAGATATTTAACATTGAAACTAAACACTTCGTCTTATAAACGTTCGGATGCCACCTTTAGACTTGACTCTGAAACCATTAACTCTACAAAAATTAGAAAAAAACGAAATTCATCCTTAATTTAGTAGCTTTCTTATTTGTCTGTAGCATGTTTTGCTCAATGCTCAATGTACCGTTATTTAACGAAAAAGCATTTGAAATACCACTTCTTCAAGATAAAATCACAAATTTTCTAGTAGTTATTAGGTTATATCAATTTATAAAAGTTGCATAGGTTCTTTTCTTCTTAAAATTTAATTATCTCTCAGCTACAATGTTTTTGTTTTTTTTTAGGTGCCACCCCCTGAAAATGGGTGGCATCCACCCCCTATAAATTAGCAAGCCTTCGCATAATATCGAAACTTCTTTTTTTATGCATTTACTATTAAGCTGCCAAAAATTAACGAGATCTAATTCATATCACATTATTCTGAAGTTAAAACCTCTAGTATTTCGGTTAATTATTGCTATAAAATTAAATTAAAAAACACCAAATTAAAGATGATTTTGTGAGAAATAAATTGTATTTGAACTATTTTTTGTAAATTTCGAGAAAGTTAAGACAAATCGATTTTTTAATTAAAAGTACCCCTTTTCACCTCCCCGCGGATCCGTAAAACTCCTAAACTTGTTTGTTTCGTGAACTTTGGCCTATTTTGAACCTATAAGGGTCTGCACAAATTTTTTTCGAGTTAAGGTAAAGTTTTCCTGTACTATATGTGGCTGTAGAAGTAATACGAACTAGTCATCATGAACAATGTCTATCTATCCTTATTATACGTAAATCATCATTCCGCATAATAATTGTTTAATATTTCTCCATGAAAATTTTAGCACCAGAATTAATACCAATTAAGTATATTATTATTGAATCCCGAATGCAAAAAATCACAAACCTAATTTAGGAACATGGAAACATCAATTTAGTACAACAAATGGAGAAACTCAATGTATTTTATATTTTGTTCTCATTGTAAATTCTCTCTCTTATGATATAAATGTGTATATATTTTATCGCTCTATTTTAAATTCTGTATTACAATTCAAAACACATTTTAAGATGCTAACAACTATTCTTCTTTCATAGCACTGTACCACATAATTTATAATTCTTAGTAGGTATATATAAATTTTTTAATTTAGAAAAAATGTTCTAATACTTGTGAGGTTAAAAAATTGATTCGAATAAAGAGCTTTCATTCATTGATTGTGACTTCATATGGAAAGTATTTAAGAGGAAATAAGAATCGAACGTTATCGAGCCATTGCAACGATGCCAAATATCGGGCTATGTAACGCGCGATGAATATCAGCTGTGTAAGAACCCTGGATATACAGGAGCAGCGCTGCCTGACTCAGTAGTGCTGAACTAAAAGTGTATCTCGGAACATGAAAATATGACTTTTTGAAGCCCACCCCAAAATTTTGTAGGAAGGAAGCTAACATGCTTTCTGGCCATTTAGTGATGATATACACGGGGGTACGTTGATGAGCCCAACCCCGGGCTGCACAACGTCAAATCGGGCTACACTACAACCGCTCAGTTTATGAAACGGGCCTGTATATGACCATGCATATCTCTATATATATATATATATATAAATATATATATATATATATATATATATATATATATATATATATATATATATATATATATATATATATATATATATATATATATATATATATATATATATATGTATTGTAGCGATATATAACATTATGAAGTAATAAATACAGTAATTGCGTACAGATAAATGAAATATTTGAAACAAAGTAAACACACATGTATGTTTGAATCAAATGTTAAAATAAAATGTTATTATTAAGAAATTGTTGTTTAATATAGGGTATTGATGATACTTTCAGTAAGCACGAATCTTGAGAAGTGCAAAATAATCTCAGAAATTGCTAAAAGCTGTTTCTCATAATAAAATTTACAATATTGTGCCAAGAACACATATAGAGACATAATCACTCTCGAAAAACATAAATTAAGTAAAAAAATTATTCATAAAAATTAATTAAATTAAATAAAACACTAAATAAACTATGTAAATATCATATTGTAACACTTTAGATAAGATTTATTTAGGGAAAATATATCCCATAAACAGGACATAAAATAATAAAAATTCAGAGCGAGAAGCTTCGTCCAAAATCAAACTTTTAGAAAAAGTGATAAAAACAACAATCGTAATCTAACTAAAAGTGGTGTACTTTAAATATTAATAGGTTAACTTACTTTTTGTAGTGTGCACTCTCAGAATAAACTGTGAAAAAGGACTCACTCAGGTGAAAACATTGGGGTGACACTAGTTTTCTTAGGTTTTAAAAGATTTCAGTTCTCACTGATATTGTAGTAACAAAATTTCACGTTGTTCTTGTGGACAATCATAAGGGACAACCTTCTAGTGTAGTAGTTTTGAACACAGGTTGAAGCTCACATAGAATGGGGCCAAAATGTAGTGCCTGCGACAGCCTGAAAAAAACATGTTGTGTTAGCAAAGTAAAGTTAAGTGTAGGTTAAGTAAAATATATGCCAAGATGTTCATTAGAGTATGTAGATTCGACATGTATATGAAAATAATATGTAAATTAGCTTGTAAGAGAGAATTATACAAAATTTAACCTAATTTCACATAACCGAGAAACATATTAAATAGGTTGTAAAACCCTAGGTATTGTATACCGAAATGATCTATGAAACATGCAGAATAAAACCCAATTAGCAAAAGTCATCAAATTTATTAAATAAGAAAGAAAAATTCAAATTCAAAAAAATAATAAATGTCAATTAAAATCAAGTGGGTAGTAAACTTCAAAAATCAACGATTACGGCCAATTAAAAGACGTAATTCGCAATTCAGTCATTAACAAGCATTTAAAGAGTCTATACGCGTTTTTGGAACGCGAACAACACATAACCTAACTTTTTTAAAAAGTAGAAAATGAGAAATTAATTACTAAGTTTGCATAAAATTAATAAACATAAAACAAAATTTCAATGACTCAACAATATTCATGGATATGTGAAAATAAGTTTATATTTCAAACAAATTGAACGTGTTAAAGCTGTAAATAACAAAATTGTAAGAAGGCTTTGTAAACAAATTTCAACTGTGCAACGAAAATAAATGTCAGGTACTTACCCGTATTGAAAATAGTGCTTCATGAGTAAACGGATGGTATAGAAGAAAGAATTAAGTGTGGAAATTCCAAATATCGAGGTCCAAAGTAAACAACACATCTCAAGCCAGCGGTCTGGGGTGAAGTCGTCGAGTTTCAAGAGTGGCAACTGCAGTTAGAGATCTGTCAAGTGTGAAGGTGCGTCTGAACCGGTACGTGACACCGAACGCAACCGAATCTTTGGTAAGGTAAAAGCTTTTACTACGTTTTCGTTTCGTCTTCACAAAAAATAAAGAAATTCTGACTTTTATTTTAATATTGAGATCTCTATACAAAAATTGCAATAGACAATATAAATGGCCAATAGTTTTAATTAAATTTAAGTAACTTAATAACAAATTTGTCAAACCAATTTCATAAAATATACAGGGAGTTTTGATCTAGTGAACAAATTTGGCAGCAATAAAATAAAATTCACTTGTTAATTTTCTCTTTACATTTGGTGTTTTATTGATTAATTAATTTTGGTTGACATAAGGTCACCTGGCGCTCAACAGAATAAATTGTCAATTGAACCAAAGAAAGTATTATCCTTCAAATGTCTAATCACTCAACATTCACTCTGTTCGTCTGTTGAACCTACTCGAGACCCTGAGAGAGAGTTTAGTTTTTTTTTTGAAATTAAGTACAAATAAAAATTTTAATATATTATACAATAAAAAAATAATACAAAAAACATAACAGTATATATATATATATATATATATATATATATATATATATATATATATATATATATATATATATATATATGTATGAAAGGTTGTTGTGCTTCCGGGTGTTTTCCCGCGTAGTTGACAGGCTCCTGCTGGGGCCACGGTTGTCTAAACGACGTTTCGGCAGAATCCCATCTGCCATCTTCAGGTTCTCGCTGAAAGCTGCCTACTGCTGCTCCTCGTTGCTCGAACTGAACTGTTCAGTTCGAGCAACGAGGAGCAGCAGTAGGCAGCTTTCAGCGAGAACCTGAAGATGGCAGATGGGATTCTGCCGAAACGTCGTTTAGACAACCGTGGCCCCAGCAGGAGCCTGTCAACTACGCGGGAAAACACCCGGAAGCACAACAACCTTTCATTTAGCACCCGCGAAAACCTAAGAAACAACATATATATGTATGTATATATATATATATATATATATATATATATATATATATATATATATATATATATATATATATATATATATATATATATATATATATATATATATACATACATATATATGTTGTTTCTTAGGTTTTCGCGGGTGCTAAATGAAAGGTTGTTGTGCTTCCGGGTGTTTTCCCCATATATATATATATATATATATATATATATACATATATTAGATAACGGTTCACATGAATGTCTTTTTAAAAACTTTTATTTACTTAAATAGAGCCAAAGTTGGCTCTTGGAGAAGGAGTATAATAATAATTAGAAGTGTTTCATTGTAATTGAGTTTAATAACTGATTTTACAAAGCATGTCTAGTCGTATTTATAACATACAGAACCTGAGTAAGCAAAATATAGAACAAAGGAAATGCAATTCGACAGTCAGCATAAAATGTGAGAAACAAAGGTGAAACATAATATCTGTAAGATAAGCGATTAATAAGAGAAGTCGTTATCATGTAATATGATATACCTGTGAAGGTTTGTTATGGCTAAGTCTTGGTAATAAGCGTATAATTTTATATAACAACTTCCCCCTTAATAAAAAAGTTGATGTTATGCAGCAACTTTTGAAAATTGTTAGAAACGTTAAATGAATATAATGCAAAATAAATTGAAACAATGTTGAATGAATACAAAGCAAAATAATAAAATACATAAAAGTTAAAATTGGTAAATGATAATAATAATAAGCGAGTAGTACATTACATAAATGTGATAAGAATAAAATACAATGATCTAAATTAATAGACAAGGGTAAAACTCCACATATGAAAGTCTATGTTAACTCGATGTCCTCTTCTTCTTGAGGTTTAATACCGGGTCGCTTTCTTGGAGGGATCAGTCTAGGAAATTTGGTAAAAACTCTGCTTCGCTCTGAAGGAGGTGAAGGAGGGTTGTCCGTTTTGGGTTGGATTCGCAATGCTCCTCATTTTCTTCTTCTGCATTTACAAGTTATGTAAATTAGAACTCATAGAATGATGAGAGTGATTATGAAATACGCGAACCAAGATACGTGGTTGGTCACAAAAGGCTCGTTTATGAGGTCATCCAGGTCTTTGGAGTATTGGTCCAATTTGGTTTTTGCAATATCTAGATCTTCTACGTCGAGACTGTTTAATTTGAGTGGTTTTAATTTTGGAATTTCGATTTTGTCGGGCATGTGATTACAGCATTCAAAAGGAATTTGGATAGGATGTGAATTGTCCTTAATTTCGGAAGTCTTTGGCACTGGCTTGTATTCTTGTAATGCCTGCATAGGCGTAACATCCTGGTTGTAGTTTGATGATGAAATTTTTGTTGATTAACTCTGTTGTGGATTCTCTCTTTGGACAGTTGATGGTAATGTGAAGTGGTTCGGAATTAATTACTAGCCATGTGTTGTCTTCAAGTTCTTGGACGTTGTATCCCTGACTAATAATGAAGGAAGTTTGACAGTTCTCTGGAAGTTTTGGCAATGGTTTTAGTATTCTGGCTTCACATATGGCATTTTGGTCGACAGGATATGCAAACAGGTTCGAACATAGTTTGGTTCCAAAATAAAGAGGTTTGCATTCTTTCAAATTTTGTATAGGTATGTACATTAAAGAATCCTTGTCTCTCGCGATAAACTTTTGTGAGATAGATAAAATGTGATGTAGACCAGTTCTGTTATCAAGTATCGGGATAGGGTATAGGCGATAGGTGTTATAATTTTGGGGTTCAACAAGTGGTATTGTTAAAACCAGTACTAAGTTAGAATCCATTTGAAACGCTTGCAATTCAATAATATCCAAATACTTAGCAACTGCCGATAATTTAATGGGGAGAGGCAAATTTTTCTTTCGTAAGCTCTGTGAAACTTTTTGTATTGCTGTCACTAAGTGATTAGGGGTTATGATTGACTTGTGAATAATTCCTAATCTGGCAAATGTTATTGAATTCAGAATGTCGTTCAAATTATCTTCGATATACAAATAGCTTGCCATTAATTGTTCGGAAATGTATAAAAATTTTAGTTTTATGTGGGCAGCCTCAATAGCTTGAGTCATTGTTTGAATTGTGTGTTCGATTTCTTCGAGATCTTTATTAAAGGTTTCCTCGTCAATTTGTAATTTTTGTATAGTCGAGTTGAAGTTTTTAATAACAGAAGTCGTAACTGAAATTTGATTTTTGATTAAGTTTTCCAATTGATGTTCGTCGTTATTTAGTTTATTTATACAATTAGTATAGCACTGGCCATCTTCAGCATCTAGGTTACCAGTTATGGATTTGAATATTGTACCGATACCGTTAAGTATTCCTCGTTTATATCTTTTTGCATCTGAAAAGATTTCGTCAAATTTCATTTTTATAGAGTTGGATATTTGTGTTAAAAGGTTAAAGTCTGTTTTAATTTCACTAGTAAAAATAATTGACTTATGATCACCATTATTGAGAGTGTACAAGATTTTGTCTAAGATATTTTGATTTTTGTCAAAAGCTAGTTTGAGGGATGAAATGTTTTTATGCACTAGTAGAGTCCATTTGTCATTTGTCACCACGATGTCCGTGTCTTGGTGGTAGTATACACCAACAGTGTTATTGATCGGGGTAATTTTGTATTGACAGAGTGTTGATCCGAACAGCAGGAGAAACCTGAAAATAAATTTCATTTTCAGTATATGGTTTCATTCTATCAAAATTGACTTTAGTTTCTTGTTTTGTTTCGAGATTTAATAAGGTAGCAGAATTTTGAAAAATTTCTTTTATTTTAAAGGGACCGTTAAATTTGTTTTGTAGTTTGTTCTTAATTTGTGATTCTTTTACATAAACTAAGTCACATATTTTGTATTCAGGTCGTTTTTGGGGAATATTTCTATCAAAGCGAACTTTCACTTTCTCCTTTTGAGCTTGCATTCGACTACGGGCTATTTTATAGTAGTGGGATATTCTGTTGTTTAAATCCCTAACGTATTTGGTTATTAACTCTTTTTGGTTATATAAAGTTTCAGGTGGTCTGTTAGACGTATGACCAAATACAAGTTCGTATGGGGTGAAACCGTGTGTTTTATTTACTGAATTGTTATAGCATATTACTGCATATGGTAAAATTGTGAAAGGACGTTCGTTCGGATTTTCAGTTTTATGAATTCTTATCATTTCAGCTAGAGTAGCGTGAAATATTTCTATGGATCCGTTCGATTGGGGATGTCCTACGCTTGAATAACTTAATTTTATGTCGTAGAGGGTGCAGAGATCTTTGAGCAAGCGGTTGTCAAATTCGCCACCGTAATCGCAATGGATTCTTAGCGGGGTACCGTAATGTTGAAAGTATAACAACAAGGTATTTACGACGGATTTAGCGGATTTGTCCGGGACTGCATAGGCTTGTGTGAATTTAGTTAACTCATCGCGAATAGTTAACGCGTAATTTCGAGTTGGGAATTCAAACAAATCGATATTAATTCTTTCGAATGGTGTTCTTGGGGTTTCTGTGACTACTAGAGGGTTATTAAGGTTTTTCCGGCATACTTTAGTCTTTTGGCAAGTTTCGCAATTTTTTATAAAATTTTCAACGTCTTTAGTTAGACCTTGCCAAGTGTATTTTTCTCTAATTCTTCGAATCATTTCATTTATTCCACGGTGTAGATTATTTTTACCAAAATGATTTTGCTCCAATATAATTGGAATTTCATCTTCGTCGGCAGTTCTGACGATATCTTGACAAATTACTACTTTTAAGTCTTTTTCCGCAAAAATGAATGATAGGATTTCAAGTATGGGGAGGTCTAAATTATTTTCGACAAAGTATGTCTTAGAGAGATCTAGGACATCTTGATTTTTAAATACTACCAAAAATAAATGTTCGATTACAGATTCAATATCGAAGGGTAGAGGAATGATAAAATATCTCCTATGTCTGACCGTTTTGCTTGTTACAATATTGATTTTATCGTTATGAAATTCGGGATTTTCTTCGAATATGTCCTCAATGATTTTGTGATGGAGGTCTTGTAAGTTGTTTTGTTGGAAGGAAGTTGTGATATCTTTGTGTTCTCGGTATAAAAGTTGTTTGTTTGAGGCTTTGATTTTTGAATAGTCTATTAAAGATGTTGTTTTATATAGGTTGGTGAAAGTTTCAAATTCTCGGGAAATTTGTTCGTTAGTGATTTCGTTGTTATCATCTGGGTTTTCGTCGTCATCTGACTCTTCGTCATTCGCGGCTAGAACCTTTGAATAGAATTTGGAACATTCGGAAAAATGATTAATTTTGATTCTGGAAAGTGCGTCCGCGTTCTTATTGATTTTGCCAGGTTTATAAATTATTTCGTAGTCGTACTCTTCTAATTTGAGTCGCCAATGGGCAAGTCTACTTCCTGGGTCTTTTAAAGAGAATAGCCAGGTGAGTGGTCTGTGGTCGGTTACAAGTTTGAACTTTCTACCGTACAGATATGGTCTAAAGTGCTTTACACTCCATGCTATCGATAAAAGCTCGCGTTCAATCGTTGAATACTTAGTTTCTGCCCTGCACAAGGTTCTAGAAGCATAGGCAATGGGTAAATCTTTGCCAATAGGCCCCTGGCTCAGCACTGAGCCGACGGCAAATGCGCTCACATCAGTAGTTAGAATGAAAGGTTCATCAAAATTGGTAAATTAATATCGGAGTTGTTGTTAATGTTTGCTTCAAATTTTGAAAAGAATTTACACAATCATTGTCGAAGAGAAATGGTATGTCTTTTTGTAGTAGTTTTGTTAAGGGCTTGGTAATCTTGGAGAAATTAGGGATAAAGCGCCTATAATATCCGGCTAAGCCTAGAAATGATTTAATTTCTTTTGGGTTTTTCGGTTGAGGAAAATTTAAGATAGCGTCAACTTTCGAAGGGTTCGGTTTTATGCCGTCTTTTGTAATGAGATGTCCTACACAGCCTTGGCTATGGATTTGGGGGTTGTCTACTATCTGTGGTGTGTTTATTTATTTATTATTATAGTAAATAAGCGACTTCCTTGCGGAGAAACTCGCATTTGTCTGGTTGAATTTTGAGGCTGGCTTTTTGAAGGCGTTTAAAGACGGGAAATGTGTTCGTGAATTGTAGGAGAGTAAATAATAATATCGTCCATGTAGACGAGACATCGTTCATTTTGAATACCTAACAGGATGTTATCCATAACTCTTTGAAAAGTTGATGGAGCGTTTTTGAGTCCAAATGGCATTCGCACGAATTCATAATGACGGTTCTCAACTGTGAAAGCAGTCTTCTGAATGTCTGCGGGATTAATTTCAATTTGGTGAAAACCAGAAGCCAAGTCTAAGGTTGTGAGATATTGGCATTTGCCAAGTTGGTCTAAAAGATCGGAAATGTTGGGCGGAGGATATTTGTCACCGATTGTAACCTCGTTGAGTTTGCGGTAGTCGACTACAACGCGCCATTTATGTTTACCAGAAGCGTCCAGTTTTTTGGGAACTACCCAGACAGGAGAGGACCAAGGTGAGATTGAAGGTTGAATAATACCTTGACTTAACATTTTCGACCCTTGGGACTTAACTTCTTCTTTATGGACCTGAGGATATCGATACGATTTAGTGAATATCGGTCGGGAATTTTCGGTGTCAATAGGGTGTTTGATTTCATTGGTAAAGGTCAAATTGTCTCCTTCTAAATAGAATATATCTTGAAAGTCTAAACAAAGCTGCGTTACTATTTCGGCCTCTTCTTCGTTTAGATGATCCAAGCGCAATTCGTTCCTAAGATCAAAGGATCTGTCTGTCTGTAAGTATTGGTCAGAATTTTGAGTATTCAAATTAAAAATTGATTTGAATTTTTGTACTGGTTCCAGGTTAAGATTTGAGACGTTTATGGTTTTTGGGATGGCGTTTGCGTTTATTATTGAAGTTAAAAATTCTCCATTGTGATCGATTTTGACAATGGCATTTGGTAAGCGTACTTTCTCATTTTCCTGAGCTAACAGTATAGCCTCGGTATTTCGCAGGTTACATTTTAGTTTACAGATTTTTTCCATGCGAGGTTCGATAGAAATTAAATTTTTGATATTGCCTAAATTTGGATTTTGGTTTTTGATGTTAGAGTTACTAGTTGGTTGTACAGGTAAATTTACTGTAGTTTCTTCTGTGACTTTAAATAGTGGTACGGTTTTAAAATTTGTGACTAGTTGTTTATTTTTAAAATCTACTTGGCATTCGTAATGTTCTAGGAAATCTGCGCCTAATAGTCCATCAAAATCTATATCTAGATTATAGATATAAACCTTATGTGACTCATCTGAAAAGGGGATGAGTACAGATTCGTTGATATAAATTTTTTGATCAGTAATACCCTGTATAATTACATTTTCAGGAGATCTACGTCTATAATTTTCAGCTTTTTTAGGTTTAAAAATTGATATACCTGCACCTGTGTCAATTAAGATTTTAAATTTACCAGTTGCGTCTTTCATATAGTAGAAATTTTTTAAGTTTACGGTTAGTAAGGTATGCGGGGGTGTATTTAAAAGAACTTCTGTTCTGGGAAGTTCAGGGATGGGTCGAAACTGTCGTTGATATTCATAGTTTGTATTTGAGTTTCTAGTTCCGTAATTGGTTCGAATTGGTCTGTTTGTTGTGTTGGAGTATCCGTGGGGTACTCCGGATCTAAGCGAAAATCCTGAGGATTAGCAGTATAATCCTCGTACTGTTCGTACTGGGAATTAGCTGTATAATTCTCTTGGAAATTTTGGTTAGTTTCAAAGTTATAATTTTCGTAAGTATCCTCTGCAGTTTGGTAATCAGAAAAATAGTCACTGTATTGATTAAAATCGCATTGGTTTTCATAGGGTTCGTAATTTAAATGATGCGTTTTTTGTTG
Source organism: Rutpela maculata (assembly GCA_936432065.2). Lineage (NCBI taxonomy): Eukaryota > Metazoa > Arthropoda > Insecta > Coleoptera > Cerambycidae > Rutpela > Rutpela maculata. Next base: position 155,911,801 of record OW386286.2, on the reverse strand, counting down.
ATTAAAGCGGTTAAAATTCGGGTTAGGCTGCCTAGTGGATGGTCGTTGTTGCGTAAAGTGAGGGTTTGGCCTTATGGCTGAGGGCCTGTTTTGTTGCGATTGATTAGGTTGGCCGTTTTGAGGGAATGTCCTCTGGCTAAATTGATTATTTTGTGAAAAGTTTTGGAAACCTGAATTTTTTGGGTAATTTGGTCGTTGGAAATTTTGTGAAGTTGACGGCATTGTTTGTGTTTGTTGCCTCGTACGTCATTCATTTATGACATGTCCATTTCGTTTACAAAACGAACAGAATTTCTGCTGAAAATTTGAAGGTGGTCGTTTTTGTTGCATAATAGGATTTTTGACTGTATTATTTTTCGGAAATTTCTGTTGCTCGAAGTAAGAGAGTTGTAGCTCTCTACGAATTCTGCTTACAGCTTTTAGTATGCTAGGAGGATTGCTAGCACGTATGATGCGGCCTAAATTCGGTTCTAAGCCTGTTATTAAATTGTTTAAGGTCATCGTTTCGATGAGATCTGATTGTGCAGCTCTTTGCGTTGTCGTGAGAGTTTGTTTTTGCACTGCGGCATGCATTTTTGCATTGTGCGTTTGTAAACGCGATACAAAAGTTAAGGCGGATTCGCCGGGTAATTGGTGAATTCATTGTAGGTCTTGGATAAGAGCCGTTAAATCTCTGGAATCCCCAAAGTGGGTTTCCAACAGTGCTTTGATTTCTGGCCAGGTGCCAGGGTTACGTGAATTAATTAATTCGGCAGCTTTGCCTTTCAATTTATTTTTTATGTGGACGGTCAAAAGAATTTTTTGATCTCCAATTGCCATGCTTTGGGCACAATGACAGGAGTTTAAGAATGTTTGTAAATTTATGGCATTGCCATCAAATTCAGGTATTAAAGAAAATATTTCAGAGAGCTTGTAAGGCTCAATTTGCTCTGGTTGTTGTTGTTGTTGTAGTTGTTGTTGTAGTTGTTGTTGTTGTTGTTGTTGTTGTTGTTGTTGTTGTTGTTGTTGTTGTTGTTATTGTTGTTGTTGTTGTTGTTGTTGTTGTTGTTGTTGTTGTTGTTGTTGTTGTTGTTGTTGTTGTTGTTGTTGTTGTTGTTGTTGTTGTTGTTGTTGTTGTTGTTGTTGTTGTTGTTGTTGTTGTTGTTGTTGTTGTTGTTGTTGTTGTTGTTGTTGTTGTTGTTGTTCGGCTGATGCCGGCACTATTGGTTGAGCTGTCTCTGGTTGAGATCTGTCTGGTATTTTGCTTTTTATTTAGAGATTATTTGAACTAAAAGAATTGTCTGCGTATCAGCAGTATGATACGAGAATTAAATTAAAATTAGCTTGTTACGTTGCGTGCGTAAATGGATTGTATATTAGCTGTGTAATACACAATGTTTCGTATTAGCAGTATAATACTAAAATAAATAAACTTAAAATTAAATGAACTTGTTTCGTTGCGTTTGTAAAGGAATGGATTTCACTTTGACAATAGAACTGGCTTCGTGCGCCGAGTGTATTAGCAGTATAATACACTTTTAATAAAATAAGTTGCGAAAAATAATATTATTTACTTAAATGGAGCCAACGTTGGCTCTTGGAGAAGGAATATAATAATAATTAGAAGTGTTTCATTCTAAGTGAGTTTAATAACTGATTTTACGAAGCATGTCTAGTCGTATTTATAACATACAGAACCTGAGTAAGCAAAATATAGAACAAAGGAAATGCAATTCGACAGTCAGCATAAAATGTGAGAAACAAAGGTGAAACATAATATTTCTAAGATAAGCGATTAATAAGAGAAGTCGTTATCATGTAATATGATATTCCTGTGAAGGTTTGTTATGGCTAAGTCTTGGTAATAAGCGTATAATTTTATATGACATATATATATATATATATATATATATATATATATATATATATATATATATATTGCTATGGACGCCAGATAATGTGTAGACAACACTATCAAAATTTGTTTTTAAATATACTTACCTAGCAACGCTTAGCAAATTTTCAGCATGAGTCGACTCTTTTCAGGGTGAAGGCAGGTTCAAAATTGCTCAATTATAGGAAGCAGTCAAAAGAGACACAGTTTTACAAAGAAAAGAAAGTTTGTATTTATTTTAAATACCTGGAATATTTTTTATATAATATTTAAAGAAAATTGAACAATAAACTCGTACGTAACTTAAATATAATAGGCCTTTACTTTTGAAACTTTAGTTTTTTGTAAAATAGAAATTGTCTCTTAGCAATTTTATATATTTTGGAGGTGGTCAATGCCAAAATTTTTTTTGACATCTTAGCTTCTCTTATAGATACTAAATACCAATTTTATGGACTCTTACTTGTTTGATTTACCTAATGAGCCTTAATTACCACAATTTACCCACCAACTTATCAGCGGAATAAGATGAAAATATAATCTAGTTCCAGATCTCGTCAAAATACATATGTGTACCAATTTTCAAATCAATATCTTAAACGGTTCCAGAGTAATCGTGCGCACAAAAAAGTTAGAGATAGACCGACAGACCGACAGACAGGCAGGCTCAAACTTAAAATCTCGACGTTTCATGACATTTAAAGCCTATTTGAACAATACAATTTTTTTTTTGTCTTTGCTATACTTCCACTGGAATTGGAAGTACTTGAACTTTATTAATTTAAGAGAATACACTTTGGAATTGAGTTGTAGTTGTAAGTAGGTGTGTAATAGTGATTTATTGAAATTTTTCATCTGGTAAACATTGCAGCCACACTTTGTTGGTTTTAAACAATTCCCCAATCAAGAGGTGTGTTCACCTAGCTCCTGCTCTAGCTCAGTGCGGGTCAGTGGGTTAAGTTTTTTTTTATTCAGTTGTACTGAGCCTTTTAGGATGTCAGCGTATTTCCTTGTAATAGATAATTAATCTAATTTGAAAGATATAAAATAGCATTAAGGTAATCTGTTCTTAAGTACCAGGAGAGTAGGGATAGTAACACAGAATATTAAAAGTTTAACAGTATATTACAAAAATGAGTTTAAAATATATTTACAATTTCTGTACAAAATTTATTAAAATTTACTTAATCATAAAAGTTCGACAATAAAAAAATTGAATAATATTGACAATCGAAACTCAAAAAAAATTAAATTTAAAACTTGAAATAATCACAAAAATTTTAAGCTAAGAAATTGGGAAAAAAAATTCAAATTTGACAGGTTTTTTACATAAGTTGCTTCTGACCAAAAATTGTGAGTTCAGAAAAAAAATCTTACGTAACTTGGCTGCAGCAGGACTATGGGGCTGGAAGCTACCGATGACCTTTCAGCTTATGAGGGACGTATGTTAAGCCGGGATCCCATAAACAGTCTCCTTTTGGCTTGGAGTATGGCTCTGTCCACTCGCAACGATGTTACTTCCAAAGACCACCAAATTCCTTTTATGTGATAGATAAAAGCCGATGTGTACTGGGTCACTCCTCTTCTCTTGGTCCAGGTATTTACATACAAATGGGAAAAGAAATGGTTAAAACTAGTCTGGGAATGAAATGAAAATTTTGTGAGGCAACTTTTAACATGAATCAAAAAAATAAAAACTAAGAAAATCTAATTTAACCTAATGAGAAATCGTAAAAAGTTAAAGTTCAATAGCTAGGTATGAACAATGATTTTTTTTTATGACCAAAACTTTGATATGGAATTCTCTGCAAAATATTTAATGTGAAAAAGGGGATATTTTTTTTTATTTAATACTTATGAAATTTAAGAAATTTTAAACTAGGAGGAAAAATCACAATTATAGGTAATCAATGGATTACGCAAAAAAAAAAATAAAAAGGAAGGTATTTATTATTTAATCACATAAAATTAGTAAGCCTTACAGGTCTAAATTGTAAATTAGAGTGAATAAAATATTTTATAATTATACGAAACTCGTAATTAAATGACTTTAAGAAATTTTACGTCTGTGATTCAGACGGCTTCACAAAAAAAATTATTATAAAATGGCTTCCTAGAAAGCAATGACGAAAAAAACTCAAGCAAAAAAAAAACAAATTTAGTTAATGGCACTAGGAATATTATTTTTATAATAAAACCCGTACAAATGATACGTTGTAAAACATCAAATTTAATGCACCAGCAAAAAGAAAGTTACTAATTAGGTATGTCAAGAAAACCCAAGAGCACCAGACTTTACTTGATATTTAAAAGGACACGGCCTTTCACACGAGCTGAGTGGTATTCAGTTACAAATTAATTTTTACTAATTAATAGTTTAAGGAAAGACATGAAAACCACTCAGCTCGTGAATTTGTAGCCAAAGAAACCAACAGCTGAGTCCTTTTTCCGGTTCCAGATGAATTTACCCACCAGGCATCTCCAACAGTAAAGTCTGAATTCCGGTCGGTCGTCTCACACCTATAAAATTAAAATATTCAGCAGATATTGTTCTATACGAACGATAAATTAAACGAATGAATTATCCGTCCAATATTCAGCGTCAATACACAATAAAAACTCGGCACCGGTGGGTATAGAATATATCCACGTGCAAACTAATAATTCAATACGGTAAATCGTATTTAAATTAAGCAACAATAACGAAATATTTGCACGAATAATTACTCAAAATTATATTATATAGACTATTATGCCATTAAACTAATCAATTAATCATTAGATTAATATCCTAAATTATAATTACAATTGCAAGAGTTTTCGTACCTGCTTTTCTAGGAAGAAGATAGTCAGTTACGAGAGCCGGTTTTTTAATATTTTCTCCCCAAATCGATCTGTGAATTCCCGCCGCCAAAGCGATCCAGTCTCAAGTGTGTTGTCTTACTGAATTTAAATCGCCTAGGTATTGTCTACACGGATATTAAGCGGAAAACGCTAAGCGGGGTTTAGACTGGGGAATGTATCACGTCACAAATTCGGGCGCTGGTGTTCCAATAAACTTCACTAATTGCTTGAAGTAACACTATTTTATAAACGAAAATGCATACTAATAATGAGATAAATATGGTAAATGGAACTGTAACGGGATTTCGACAAAAGTCCCGTTACAACATGTCAACATGCATTTTAGCATGTTAAATTGCTGTTATCAACTTACCTAAATTACAATAGATGCAATCGAATTATAAATCTATTTGATTAAAAATAAGCAATTTAATTATTTATTTATTTTTAAAAATAACTGATTCTATAACTGATAAAAATTATTCTTTAACAATCTGACGAAGGTCTACCTGTATGCCTGAATCGTTTCGATATTAATGGAACAGTAGTTTCATAAATGAAATTCTTATTATTACTGCAACTTCTTACATGATTATATTACGTGTATAATATTACCCTTATATGTGATCAAAGTGGTTTGGCAACCTCGTACGGACGTTCAGTGAACCGCAGATAAGGTTAAGATAGACTCCCAATGTACCCACAAAGTATAAACGTACATGCAGACGCCGAGAGAACCGCTATACCATTCGGACGTCGGCTGCTATGTTCTGTAGCGTGGTGTAATTACACGCATATATAGCGCGTATATAGCCAGACGCCAAGTAGTAACGTGTACCGACTGGATGCAAACTGGCACGCTGGGTCTAGAAACTTCAAATTTTGCATAGAGGTTCCTCGAATGACGTAGGCAACCACTAAAGGGATTTTTCGAAATTCGGCCCCTAAGAGGGTGAAAAAGGGGGTTGAAATTTTAGGCTTTTTCGGAAACGGTTAGATCTAGATGCGTAAAATTTGGCAGAAATATTTTTGTTGAAATCTATTAGATACGTGTAATTTCGATTTTTACTTTTTGAAGGGGTGAAAACGGGGGTGGTAGATGGTTTAAAGCGCACCCGTGTTGTGTGTTTGAAATCACAAGTCAGAAACGTGATTATTCGAGCGATGGACTCTTCTAAGGAAATAAGACGACACGTATTCGACGGTTTTTTAAAAAGAGATCCCCGAAAGGGTGAACGCGGAGGGGGAGGTTTTAAGCTTTTTGGAAAGTTAGGTTAGACCTAGAAGCGTGAAATTTGGCAGAAATACTCTTTATCTATTAGACACGAGTAAGTCGAAATTTCGATTTTCACTTTTTGAAGGGGTGAAAGCGGGGGTGGTAGACGATCTTTGAAATCGCGTAGGTCAGTAACGTGATATTCCAGCGACGGGCTCTTCTGAGGAAATAAGGAGACACTATTCGACGCCCCCCCCCCGAACGGATTAACAGGGAGAGGGATGTTTTTAAACATGAAATTTGACACATACCCACCCGTGTGCTTTATTGTCGACTAAAATAATAATTTTTTCGTTTAACTCGCTCTAACACAAAAATAGAATAATGCATTGTTATCAAATTGCGTTTCTTCGAGTGCAGTGGATGCGCAGTGGGTTTCCTTGAACGCAATGGATGTGCAGTGGGTTTCCCCGAGTGCTATGGATGCGCAGTGGGTTTCCTCGAGTACAATGGATGCGCAGTTGGTTTCCCCGAGTACTATGGATGCGCAGTAGGTTTCGATGAATGCTATGGATGTGCAGTGGGATTCCTTGAGTACAATAGGTGCGCAGTGGGCTCCCTCGAGTGTACTTCTTGAGTAATATAGGAGTACTCAGTGAGTATGTAGTACTTCTTATAGGCATAAATTATTATGTTAATGTTCTTAATTCCACGCACAAGAAGTTTTCCGCGCGAACGAAGTCGCGAGCATCAGCCAGTCGAGATATAAATATTTTACTTCCTTTGCTTACCGTATTGTAGTCGTGAAAGAATCGTATTGGTGTCTTTTGGCGCTATATCTACAAAACGGAGAAAATATTATTTGGTAGGTAGTTGACGTCATTGCCAATGAAGGAATCCGACTGTTAGTAAAAATTATATAAGGTGTACACCCCACAAATATAACACAGTCCCACAAAACAAGTGGTCTGTCCAGTGGACCAGATCGTGTATCCTTATGTATCTTGACCCGTTGAATCTGAATCCGAAGTCAGAATTGTCAGATTGGTCCACTTTTCAACCATAATCCCAAGAAACAACCATGAGGCGAAAAAAGTGGTCTATTCAGCTAATATGTATTTTGATCCGCTGCTCAAGGAATCATTATTTCCATATCCAAGTCTCTCACAATGAAATAAAAATTGTGTGTGGAAATAATTGTTTATGGAACTTTAATAATATAATATTTGAAATGGTCTCTCCTAAAAACCAATAAAACAATACCCTACATCGGTAGTGGGGTGGGGGTGGATGGATGAAGTAAAAAAATATTCTGAAGCCTTTGGTTCTTGTACGCAAACTAAATCACATTTTTTTTCACCCCGTTTAAGGTGGAATGTCAAAAAAAATTTTGAGACCTTAGCTTCTCTTGAATATACTAAATACCAATTTTATGGACTCCTGCTTGATTTACTTGTTTACTAGGGGGTCGGTAGCTCAGTGTGTTGGCGCGTCTAGCTTGCACTTTGAGCGGTACGCTCAAAGACTTTTTGCGCGTGGAATTAAGAGCATTGACATACTAACTTATGCCCATGAAGGAGTACTACATGGTCACTAAGTACTCTTATAGTACTCAGGAAGTACACTCGAGGGAACCCACTGCACATCCATGGTATCCGGGGAAACCCACTGCGCATTCACTGCACTCAAGGAAAACTTCTGCGCATCCATTGTACTCGAGGAAACCCACTGCGCGACTTTGCGTTGAAGACTTTTTGCGCGTGGAATTAAGAGCATTGACATACTAACTTATGCCTATGAAGGAGTACTACATGGTCACTAAGTACGCTTATAGTACTCAGGAAGTACACTCGAGGGAACCCACTGCACATCCATGGTATCCGAGGAAACCCACTGCGCATTCATTGCACTCAAGGAAAACTTCTGCGCATCCATTGTACTCGAGGAAATCCACTGCGCATCTATTGTACTCGAGGAAACCCACTGCACATTCACTGTACTCGAAGAACCCACTGCGCATATATGGCACTCGGGGAAACCTACTGCGCATCCATTGTACTCGAGGAACCACACTGCACATTCATTGTATACTAGGAAACCCACTGCTCATCGCAATGTGATAACAATTCATTATCTATTTTTGTGTTAGAGCGAGTTAAACGAAAAATAATTATTTTAATCGACAATAAAGCATATGGGCAGGTATGGATCAAATTTCATGCTTAAAAACATCCCTCTTCCTGTTCACCCGTTCTCTTTTTGAAAACCGTCGAATACGTGTCTTCTTATCTCCTCAGAAGAACCCATCGCTGGAATATCGCGTTTCTCGTTTACGCGCAGGGTACTCTTTAGACCATCTACCACCCCCGTTTTCACCCCTTCAAAAAGTGACAATCGAAATTTCGTCTTACTTGTGTCTAGTAGATTCCAATAAGGAGTACTTCTGCCATATTTCATGCTTCTGAGTCTAACCGTTTCCGAGAAGCTTAAAAACCTCCCCCTCCTCGTTCACCCGTTCGCGGGGGGGGGGTGTCTCTTTTTGAAAACCGTCGAATACGTGCTTCCTTATTTCCTCAGAAGAGCCCGTCGCTGGAATATCACGTTTCTGACTTTCGCGATTCCAGAGATACGGGTACTCGTTAGACCATCTACCACCCGCTTTTTCACCCCTTCAAAAAGTGAAAATAGAAATTTCGTTTTACACGTATCTAACAGATTTCAACAAAAAATATTTCATATCACTATCGGTGTCTGTCGACTTGAAGATTACTTGTTGGCAAACAATTTTGAATTGGTTAACATGCCGCTCGAAAAGTATCTATATGAGAATATCTACTATGCACAATATAAATATGAAATATAACTATTGATGTTATGTTCGTAATGTACTTTATGTGTGAAACACATAATTTCTAGTAAGAAGCAAATATCCAATACTATCAAAAAGTAATAAAGGATTCGAAAATCGACTATGCATTCTTCTATTAGTACTTCTATTACAACGTTAATAGCAAACGTTCAATAGTTGAGACCGTGAAAGTCAGGTTGCTGTAAATACATATCCGCGAATTTATTCTAATACTTATTGACGACTATTGAGTGCCCGCGACGTTGTCATGTCTACTGGGCGCTTCATGGTCTGTGACCGAAGGATAACTGATATACATGAAGGCGACACCAGCGCCTCTGATGGCCAAATGGAAGAACTAAAATATACTGATCCTGTACAAAGTACCACTTTAGGGCGTCCACTAAAAATTTGTCCAATTGACTAGGGACCCCCTTCTTAACGTCTGGAGCGAATTTTAATGTGTTGACCTTAGAGCGTCCACATACGGGCGCTCTATGGTAACCGGACGCTCTATGGATAGTGGGCTGTAAATATATATATATATATATTGTTGTGACATTTGCAAAAATATATATTTTAGGGCAAAAGCCAGAGAAAATAAGCCGTCGTAGCAACAGACAGAGGTACATAACTCAGTGCACGATATTGTTACCTTCGTGTATGAGGAACTGCACTTACAACCCTTCGACGAAGCTAGGGGAGGTCAATGACCTCAAGTAAGACTTAAAATGTGATATGGCAACTTAAGCAAAGCACCTTATAATTTAATAAAGCTCACATGCATTATGTTTAGTATAATTTATGATAATTAGGTATAAAAGGATACACCCAGTAGGGTAAACCATATGTAAAAAGTAGACAAACCTTATAATATGTTGAAATAACTAATTAGAGAGACCACAGCAAGGCTCAAATGTGTCGAATCAAGCTTTGTTCTTGTAGAAACCATAAACTCTCTGAATACTCTCGTAGTGGACTCGTCAAACTAAAAAATTAAAACATTTTATTAAAATAGTGCTACAAATTAGATTAAAGGAAAATAATAGTGGACAATGATGACGTATTAAGTACTAGAATACGTATATGAACGATAATAATGAGCAAAATTAACATAAAATCTAGTTATAAGAAAATGTAAAAAAATATCTCTCGGCAAGCATACGTATATGAAGGTTTTACAAAAAGGACACATCGTAATGTGATGAAACTCACAGAAAATAAAGACTAGTACCTGTTAGTGAAGTGCAGCGTAAAATTTCTGAACTGTGACACGTTGGGAGGTATTTCTTGATAAATCTTTGTGTATTCTAGATACCCTCACATAAAATGAACTGCAACTTTTCTTAAAACTCCTTTAGATATAATATTTCTTATCCTGGTGTGAATTCAGGACACCAGTGTTGTTTTGTGTAACTTTTAATAGGACACTATGTATTAGTTTAGGCACTGCTCACCGATGAACTTGGAGGTGGGTACCTAAAATATTTGTTCACATATAATTATGTTTTAAACCTATCTAGGTAATAAATGTTTGTAGATAATTAATAATTAGTGTGTTAAGTAAGATCTGGGCGAATTTTAAGTAGTTTTATGTAGTAATAAGGTCAGAAAATTACAATATAGAATATTTATCAAAGTGTCTTAAAAATCATTATGGGGGTACATATGGGGTACCAAAATGATTGGAAATGCATAGTAAAGCTCATTCCAATTTTAAAATGTGCATATAATAAGTAAAAGGCATAAAAAATACATGTTTAAAAAAATAAAATTCTTTATTAAAATCATACTATCTGATTTTTGTATTCCTGTCAATCTCAGCGAATAAAAACGCGAGAAGTGGCAAAAAACAGTCTAGAAAACGCGGTCGTAGAGGCAACATGTTATAAAATTTACTCCAGAAAAATCCTAACCTAGAATTTGTTTATTGAAAATTTACCCTATTGTTGAAACCGTGTGTTTACGGAAGTATATATAAATTTTTGAAAAGAGTTAGGAATAACAAGTTGATAAGTATTCTATGCTTAAAATATAAATGTTATGAAAAATGTTGTAAACTAGACTCAAATTTTCCAAAGCCGACTCGCATAGTTATCCATTTTAAATATCTAAGGTACTTACCTTAATGTAAAATTTAATTCCTTTAAAAACCCGTGTTTCGAAAGTGATTTCCTTAAAATAAAGTGTCCCGAAGGAAGAAAATAAGGGAAAATAAATAAAAACATCTTTATCCAATCATCTGAACTTCTAGTAATCTTCAAGCACCTACGGTTGGTAACATCAGTAACCAGCTTTCAACGAGAATCCAGGGGCGTACTCACAGCAGTTGTGCGCGATTGAGCTCAACGACGTGACGATAGCGGTAAAGTATAAAGGTACCTTATCGGTTATTATTTTCACTGATCAGTTGATAAAACTTTTGAATATATTTGAAAAGGCCAATTAATAAAACGCATAATATCCATTCATCTTAAATTTTACTTATGTAAATTGTGTATTTTTAAAATTTATAAATTAACCTCGTCCAGATCATTAAATTTTGTTAATCTTTTTGAAATATTGGTGTATTATTTGAGTTGCTAGAGAGTACATTGTATTTCAGGAACCGGCTATCTGAGAGGGAGTTGTACTGCACAGTTGCGGTATCTCATGCTCTGAGGCGTGGCAGCATCGAGTTCTCTCGACTGTTGCATCTGATGGTTTAGGCCATCTGGCGCTTTTCACAACAAAAATTGGCGACCAACGTGGTAGGCGACGTTGTTAAACGGCATTTTGACGCTTAACAACGCAGAATATTGACAACAGTGTACTCTAGCAAATTGAAAAGATTAAGTTTGATATTTTATAAAAATAACCGGCAAAGATACTAATCATTTGTTTTAAAACTGTAAGAATTATATCCAATTTCATAAGTATATGGATCTAAGATCTGGAAAAACAATAGTCATGGCTGACCAAACAAACACTACACCAGAACAAATCGAACAAAATAACACTACACAAGAGCAAACCCCATCCACATCACAACAATCTGATGAGACAGCACTTACACAAACACACGCAGACACAAACATGTTGCATCAACTTATGCAAATGGTGACAAGTATCAACTCGAATATGGAGCAAACAAATAGAAACGTCATTGCAACACAAACTCAAATGAAACAAACAAATATAAACGTCATGGAGATACAAGTAACAGTACGACAAATTGCCGAAGACAATAAAAAATTTGAAGAACGCATAGAAGGAATACAAGGGAGAGTAGAAAGGGTAGAGAACAGGCTCGACTCTATGACAGACGATGTCATTGAGGACATCAACACCAAAGTCAAGTCCGCCACGGAGAAAATGGAGGAGTTCATTGCACGTAATGTAGAAGGATTAATAGTCGACGTGGTAAATGAAGTAGACAGCAAACTGAAGAAGCAAGATGACACAGTAAATAAGAAGTTAAAAGAGCAGGAATGTATGTATAACCATTTGAACACGCAGTTGTTAAAAGAAGGACACACAACCATCACCAACACACCATATGCACACACATGTACCAAGAACCAATTCTATTTTTATGGGGACAACCGTACGCACCCCAAGACATTCATCACACGTTTAAAACAGTATATGAACACGATACACCCAGACGCCAACTTAAAACAAAATATACAAAATATGGTAAGAGGTTTTGCTGAGGAGTGGTATAATGTTATATGTGATAATTTTGAAACGTTACCTGAATTTGAGGAACTTTTGTTGAAACAGTACTGGGGAAAATACGCTCAGCAAAAAGTACGTTTCAACCTGTTTAATGGGAAATACAACGAGAACTCCGGTGTAAGTAGGGAGAATTATGTATTACGAAAAATAGGTAATATTAAACATCTAGAACCAGCTTTTACTGAGGGAGAAATGGTAACTTACTTAGCAAGACATTTCTCTGACGATATACATAATGTCATTATTACTCAGAGAATAACGACATTAGACAGCTTAATCGAATATTTACGTGACATTGATGATCACCGTATAGGGTGGAAACAAGGAAATAAAGACAAGGTAGATAGGCAAAATGATAGGTATAAAAATTTTGAAAATAACAGGGATAAATATAGGGAAAATAATAGAAATTCTAACTATGATAACAGAAGAAATTATGACAATAATAATCGGCAAAATAGGGACCAATATGGCTACAATAATTACAGAAATCAAACTAATAGTAACTATTGGGAAAAAAATAGATATAGAGGAAATTACAATCAAAGGGACAATAATATGTATAACGAAAATCGGCCATACAATAATAATCAAAGAGATGATAGGAGACATGTTAGTTGGGGGGACAAAAAGGTTCAAGATTCAGAAAGGGAAACAGACAGACGAACATACGCACAGATCAGTAATGTAAACGTTCAGAGGGAAAAAGGAGACAGGGCAAACACACGAGCTGATTTCGATAGGATTGAAACCGTGGCACAGGTAAATGATCCACCTCGAAACCAGGATTTTCGGCAAGCGATGTTTTAATTTTGAACAATGTTTCATACCAACATATGAAAGAGTTTATCGGTAATAACATGGATGACGGATCAATTAACATTAAAACCAGCAATCTACCAATGGTAGACGTTAAATTAAAAACAAATACATATAAGGCGCTCCTTGATACAGGTGCTGAATTAAGTTTAATCAAAGAAAGAAGTATTAATGATTGTTATAATGGTAATAAAAGTAAAGATTGCATTAAAATAAGTAAAATAAATTTAGTAGACCCAAAGGGAAAAAAAATTGCTCAATGTAATCAGGTTTTAAACACGAAGTTCACGGTAGAGAATTATGAATTTGAGGGAAGCTTTATAATAATAGATGACATGAAGTTTGATATCATTTTGGGAGAAGACATCCTAACACAACTCAGAGCAAAAATTGACCTTGAAAAGAGGGTAGTAAATTTACAAAGTAGTATCATAGCGATGTATTCCACCGGGGAGGTAGGAAATTGTGTTGATAATAAAAATGAATATGTTAATAATAATATTGCGGTCGACATACAGGTCGAAAAGTTTAAATGGTGTAATGGCGAACAGGCCAATGATATGAAAATAATTGCGGACGACGGGGAAGTCGGGTACAAAAATAAGGTAGAAATCGACAAGGAGGTCGAGAAAAAAAATATGTATTGGTACTATGTAGAGTTGTGGATGGAAAACTTTGACAAAAAAGATGCAATCGTACATGATTGGTTGGTTGAATATAAAACTGAAAAAGAATCTACTAAAGTTAAAAATGGTTATATTGGCAAATTTAATAGGGTAAATAAAGTAAGGATGAAAAGAAAAGTACATAAAATAATAAAGCGTCGAATAGGACATGTATCAAAGCCTAAAACTTTTAAAACATATAAAGATAAACTAGCGGTAGATGAGCAAACAAATATAATTAATAAAATGTTAAATGTTGGTATGCATAAATTAAAAAGGAACGAGAGTAAGATACAGTATGTTCACAAGATACAAAAGGTACTTAAAATTAAAACATCAAAAATAAACAATCTAAATTATGAACCTGAAACAAAAGTGATTAAAAATTATACAGAGCAAAATAGGTATAAAACTGAAAAGTTAAACACACAAGAACTTAAAGATAAACAAAAGATAAAGGTCAAAAAGAAACAAGTTAATAATATAAATGTATTTGGAGATGTAACATTAAACTGTCCGGAAAATTTTGTTAAAACAATAAGTGAAATTTTACAGAAATATAGAGCGCTAATTAATTTTGAAGCACGTGTAGCGGTAGGCTACGTACATAAGTTACAAGTAAACGAGACTAAATCATTCAAATCTAAAACATACCCAATTCCCTATAAGCAAAGAGAATCAGTACAAATTGAATTGCAGAATATGATAAGTTCGGGAATCATAGAATCGGCAAAGACAAACTACATTAATCCACTAGTTGTGGTAAAAAAGAAAGACAATTCAATAAGGCTATGCTTAGATGCTAGAAACTTAAACTCTATTACTACATCTCAGTTCGACGCGCCACAAACGATCGATACATTATTGTTTAGAATAGGTAAAAACACTATTTTCTCTAAGTTAGATTTAAAAAACTCTTTTTGGTTGATTCCGCTACATCCTGAGTCGCGTAAATTCACTGGATTCAGCGTGGACGGACATATATACCAGTTCAAGGTGGTTCCTTTCGGTCTTCAAAGTGCTTCATCAGCTCTGGTTCGGGCGAGTATCCTCGACAAGTACGATTCTTTCTGTCTGCACTATATCGATGATATTTTGATATTTTCTGCAACAGAAAGAGAACATCGTGAACATTTGAACATCATATTAAATGCGCTAAACGAAGCGGGTTTAAAACTTAATATCGAAAAATGTGAATTTTATAAAACCTATGTAAAATACTTGGGATACCAAATAAGGCAAGAGGGAATTAGCATTGGACAAGAGAGGATAAAAGAAATCAAGGACTATCCACGTCCTATTAATCTAAAAATGTTGAGAGGGTTCCTAGGAGTTCTAAACTATTACAAAAAATTCATTCCAAGGCTATCAGAGCTCGAAGTTCCGCTTATAGAACTATTACAAAAAAACGTAAAATGGGAGTGGGATGAAAGGAGAGAAAGGGCATTCATAGAACTAAAAACAAACTTTCATGACAATTTACTGTTATACAGTCCGGATTTCTCCATACCTTTCATTCTACGCACAGATGCGTCTGACTATATCGTAGCAGCCGAGCTAACGCAGATTCAAGGGGGGACTGAAACTCCAATTTGTTTTGTATCGAGAATTTTAAAACCTTTCGAACAGAGGTATTCAATTTCTGAAAAGGAAATGACAGCAGTCATTTTTGGGATCACTAAATTGACTTTTTTTCTTGACATCTAACCACTTTACACTTGAAACCGATCACTCGGCACTTTGTTTTTTGATGAAGAACAGATTCGCAAACAATCGGATATATCGTTGGTCACTCCTGATACAGGAATACTCGTTCACGATCAAACATAGGCCAGGTAAAGAAAATGTAACTGCTGATGCGCTAACTAGAAATCGTCAAATAAACACAGAAAATGCAAACACTTACATGATAGCACTCAACACCTTCAAATATGAGGATAACTTATACTCAAACAAACGCATACTACGCAGTCAAACATATTTACACACACTCAGAGACAAAATTACACAACAACCATTCAGAGGATACTCCATTGAAGGTAATTTTATTATAAAAACAATTGGAAATGAACAAAAATATGTCATAGATGAAAATTATACCAAGGAAATTATTTGGGATTTACACGAACGATTTGGACATATCGGGATACGGAAAACGTGGATGATATTTCGAGAAACGTTTTATGCGGAAAAAGACCTTATTTTAGCGAAGGAATCAATTTCAGAATGCCATCTGTGTATACTTGGCAAGACCAAAAATCACGTTAACAGGAACACAGTGTGTAGTTTCGTCACGAAATCACCATTAGAGTTAATCGCAATTGATTATATAAGTAATTTGATAGAAGACGAACATGGATATAAACATATTTTGATTGTGGTAGATGTTTTTACCAAATTTGTTAAGTTGTACCCGACAAAAGCCTGTAACACTAGAATCACAATTGCCAAGCTCAAACTTTATTTTGAAACGGTAGGAAAGCCAAAGAAAGTACTAGCAGACAATGCAACATATTTTAATAATGAACGGTTTGTAAAATCATTAGAGAAAAGTAATATTCGTGTAGCATTCACATCTATACGACATCCACAAGGGAATATCTCTGAGAGGTACGTCCAAGAATGTGTAAAAATTTTAAGATTCATCGTTCAGCATGATCATACTGAATGGCCTTTAGCCGTAGCCGAAGTAGAAGAGTATATGAATAATGTGCCACATATAGTAACTCGTATTTCACCAGTTACCGCCATGATGGGATACGCGCCCACAAGACCATGGACAGACAGAGACATATTAAATTTTGGAGAGATTCATAAAATAATAAAGATGAGACAAGAGCGTAACACAAAAAAATATTTAGCAAGGGCCAACAAAAGAATCAAAAACAAGATTAAGTTTGAAGTAGGGGATTACGTAGTAGTAAAGCGATTACGTGTCTCTGACTTGAGAAGAAATATATGCGGATATATATATATATATATATATATACCCAGTGATTCTACGCAGGTAGCTATAGTTGCCTCCGTGGTGTGTTAGTTGTCGCTCTGGAAATCCAGGGTCTTCTAACTCTTGCCACAAATGTGCGACTGGCTGCCTGTCAGTGGTCACCGTTTGTGTGTTTGTGTCAATATTGTGAACAAGTCGAGATCCCTTCGAGATATAAAGTATACAAGTGGAGATCCGTTTTTACAAGTCGAGATCCGAAACGGATCTCGACTTGTTTCTATGTGTATATCATGTTTATTCAATTAATATAGATGGTAGAAGTGTATACGTGAATTTTACCTCGGATCTCCTTTTTCCACCTTTTATCCATTTTTATACACGAGTAGTTAAACCAAACGCACTTATGAGGGCGCTGCTGTGCTGAACTTGTATATAATATTTTATGAACAAAGCGAGATCCTGTATATCTGGCAATGCCGCGTCGTTTATTTGCAACAAAATCAGATCTAGTTAATAAGGTTGACCCACACTGGACTAGATTTTCATTATTTTGGGTCTCTGCTCATTAAGTAATTAATTAAATATAAGTTTAATAAGTTTACTATTAGTACAGTAACTAGAGGTTTTTAATTTCGGAATAATGTTATATGAATTAGACTTCGTTCATTTTTGGTAGCTTAATAGCTGCATCAAAGCAGAGTTTCTATATTGTGTGGCGGCTTACTAATTTATAGGGGGTGGATACCACTCCTTTTCGGGCAAATAAAAAAAATGAAAAACCTTGGAGCTGAAAGAGTATCACATTTTAAGAGAAAAGTTTTTCATATAAATTGATAGTCTTTAAGTTATAACCTCCTGAAAATTGGGATTTTAGCTTGAAAAAGAGATATTTCAAAACGATTTTCGTCAAATAACTCGAGCGAGAAAATGCTGGAGACAAGAAAGCTAGAAACTGAAGATGAACTTAGTTTTTTTCTAATCTCTAGAATTAATGGTTTCGATATCCGAAAGTATAAAGACATAGTTGTATTTAGTTTAAATGTTAAATATATCAGAAACTATGGCACTTGCGATAAAATTTTGTAATAACCAAAATGAAAGACCTTAATTAGGGTTCAAATGATTTTTTGATTATTTCTGTAGCATAAAAGACAAAGAAGTTATGACAGAAACAATGTACTTTACAGTTTTTAATGTAAGTAGTCAGTAATTAAAAAAAAAAAATATGTTATCATATACCGTTTTTCGATGATACATACCATGACTTACGTTCTCAAATTTTTTCGTAGATTTATAGCACTTACTTTGGAAAACAACTGCATTTAAACTACAAAGTTATTTTCTAAAAATCGTAAATTTTTTGTTTCTTGGCAAATATCTCAATAAATATTAGTTTTAACGAAAAAAAGAGGGATACCATAAATAAAGCTTATACACTGAGAATGAATTAGTTTTTATTTTATGTTTATATAGGATTAATAATTTCGGAGATATTTAAGTTTATAGACGGTATCCGAACGTTTATAAGGTTTAAATGTTGAATATCTTAGAAACCATGACATTTCCATCAAAAGTTCTAATGGATAGAATTAAACAAAATGAATCAATCTTTAAAATTATTTTTTGTTCGTTTATAAAGAAGTTATGGCTTAAACAACGTGCGCTTTCACATTTTTTAAAACAAAATTTCGCCATTTTGTTATAGTAATTGTCCAGTAATTATTTTTTTTTTCAAAAATACTGTTTTTGTTGATATATAGTATCACCTAGATGCTTAGAATGTTTTGTTTGTTTAAAACGTTTGTTTTAGGAAAAAATTCCGTCCGCCATATTAGAGCCATCATTTTCATTTTTTTAATTTCTACTTCAGATTCGTTATCAACAATCCCAAAAATTAATCAGTAATACATTTTCAAATATTAAATAGGTATCTAGAATTGGGGGTGATTTTCACCTCTTGAGGATAAGAGCAAGTATCCGCACCATATAGAAATTGAAGATGATACCATTTACTACAATAATAACCCATGAAAATTATCATTACATATGAGATTATTGCTACATATTGCGTATTTTTTACCTCTACGTACTGTACTATAAATGTATACCTAGTACGTGCAGCAGAGTAAGTGAAAGTGCATGACGTAGATGGATATGTCGTAGGGATATTGTAAAATTCTCTTTTTCGAAAAATCCTAGGGCTTCTGGAAAGAACCAAGATATTTTATAATCAATAAAATGTACGCAATTTTGCTAGTAAATTTTAGTAATTTTTTTGAATTCTGAGATGTGTTAGTGAAAATATTTAAATATTTTACTTAATTTTACTCTTTTATTATACACTCCAGTCAAATAGGAAAAATTAGAGGGAAAAATAGACAAAGGTTTGAAACTTTGTGAAGATGTTCATTAAAACCTACTTATAAATACACTAAAAATCCCCAACTTTATCCCTTGCGCTCCCGCCATCATCTTGGAAAAATAGTGCTCCGATTCAGTTTTATGCCTATGTCTTACTAATCATTAGCGATATCGAAATTATGCCTCCCATAAAAAATAAATCTTATAAAATGCTCTACAAAAAATGGCATATACATTTTCTTCGTAACTATTACTATACTCTTCGCATAATAGTATATTTATTTCATCAACACATTTCTAAAACCGTAAATATCACTGTAGTTCAGGAATATTACGTTTTTATTCCGACAAAATTCATAAAGATTTGAAAATTGGTGGGTATGTTGGGAATAGCATAAGGATTACTAAACCAAAAAGTTCCCATCCCTAAATAGTGTGCTTCATCCCCCAGGACGTCCCCATTTTGAGTTTTTCTAGATTATCTCGGCAACGGTGTAATTTTCGACAAAAATACCTATATACAAAATTGTTCCTTGGAAAATTCTCTATCAAAAAGGTTTTCACCACTTTTTTCCTAAAATTAATAATAACGTGGGAAATATGGCGCAAACATAAGGGTTGGTTCCGACTAGCACTCTCTACAGTACGATCTACCTTAAAGTTTAGCGTTTAACGCTTAAAATAGCAGTAGGCACTAAAATTTATTTACAATTTTAATAAATACACAACTTCCACCCCCTCACCTCTATAAAAAGACCGTGTTGTACTTATTTCCACACCACCCTAGAGGTAAAGTACTTGGCGCGTTTTTTTTAAAGTGGTATCCCCTGTAGGTCTAATCCACTAATTATCAAATGTTAATTATAAATCTTAGTCGTCTTCCACAGATTCAACATTCAAGCATGATTGTCCATGGCAATGATAACACATTGTAGAGCAACGCAAGCCTGCTCTTCTGCAACTACACCTGTATTCTCACCCTAATTTACATGAACATGAAATAAGCGTTAAAACAGATTCGGGAGCTGGTTCTTTTATAGTCATTATTGGGATTAATATACCGCCAACTTTTTTCCACCCCCAATCGGTAGCTTTGAGCGTCACGTTTTTCCATGTTTGAATTTGGTGAAAACTCGATAACAGTGTTGCCGAGCGGCAGCAGAAGTTGGTGGAAGTTTTGACAATTTACCAGTGTTGCTGGCTTTACCAACTAGTCTGTTAAAAGACATAAATCTGTATTCATCTAGACCTTTTTCTGCCGAGGTACAGTTGTATAAAGCTAAAATAAATCGCTCTCCCATGTTTGCAATTTCTTCATGAGTAGCTTCCTCATTGTTGAAAGTTTGTACAATATGTTGTAAATCACTTCTACTGAGGGGGTAGGTAATACAGCAAGCGCTAAAATAATATACTATTGCATCTGCGATGAAGTACCAACCCGTAAAGGGCAATGACCTATGGAAGTGCGGAATGATATGCTGCATACTAACACCGAACATTTCGGTGATGGTAAATAGATAACGAATTATATGACTTGCGCTAATTACGGCCCTGATTTACCAACGTACTATTCGTTTGAGGAGAAATGGTCTAAAAACCTTTTTTGTAGAGAATTTTCTGTAGAACACTTTTGTACATAGGTATTTTTGTCGTAAAATGCACCATTTCATGGATAATTTTAAAAAAGCGAAAATGGGGGTGAATACTATGTCGTAGGGGATGAAGCACACAATTTAGGGGTGGGAACTTTTCGGTTTATTATTACATATGCTGTCCTGATTATTTCCACCAATTTTCAAAACTTTATGAATTTTGTCGGATATATCGCAATTTGAACCGTAATATTACTGAATTACTGGTAGAAAAAATACAATTCATATTATTGTGTTAGTCATAGAATTCTGAATAACTTTAAAATGTCCGTCATATATCAGTCTGTCCGCTTGTCCGCCTGTCTCTCTGTTTGTCACGTTCTTGTGAGCACGATAACTTGAGAGAAAAAAGTCCAGCTTTATTGAAATTTGGAGAGTATGTTAGTTTTGGCTAGAGGAAGAACTCCATTGATTTTGAAAAAAAATCTATCGGTAAATGTAAAACATTTTATGAAGAAAATTCGCGTGAAGAATGTTGCAACGCCTTTGACAAAATTTTATAAACACAAAGATACCGCTTAATATACTAACCAAGGTTTCAAAAATCAAGATGGAATCATCGGGACATGATAAAAATTGCAAGTATGGCAATTAAACATTATTATGAAAGATTATAACACTCTTCACCTGTATTTTTTTCATAAAATGTTTCATAACCTTTATATTTACTGTTCGATTGCTTTCAAAATCAATAGGGTTCTTTCTCTAGGTAACACTTAGTCCAGTAAGCGAAGCAGTAAAAATGGTAAAATTTCCGGCCCGAAAACGATGAAAGGAATTTCCTTAATTTTTTTTTTGCAATATGCTTCATAAAATACGTACATCAAAATCTATATTGTCGCATTACCTGCTTTTTTTTATTACGGGTGGAAACCCGTAATATTAAGGGTTAAAACCATCCTTAAATACTGAAAAATTAATAACTCTTCTAATGTTAAAAATAAATTCATGAAAATCCATATAATTATGTTTCTTAGGTCGTTGAATATGATTATGAGGTCTAAAATAAAAAAAATTGTGGATTAAAAATGGTTACAAAAGAGTATAGTAATATGTCTAATTTTATTAAAAATACAGATTGTTATAAATAAATCAAATTAATACAATTAAGTAAATTAATTAAATAACATTTTTAATCTGCACTGTAAAACATGCCTCGTATTTTTCGAAAAATAGATGTTTCGCTCGTTTCTCTACCTACTATAGACATTTAAAATGCGCGTAGAAACTGATAAGTTTCAACATTATTTCAAACTGTCATATCTTTGGAACACTTTGTCGTAGGAAAAAAATAAAACTCAAACTCTTCGTTTTTTTATAAGCTTCATTTCGTTCTTATATCATGTTTTTATCAATCTTATAGTTTTTGATATATTTCAATTTTAAATACATAATTTTCTTGCATATGCGCTCAAGCGCCATCTTTTAAACTTTTATATCTCTTGCATAGTTTGTCGTAGGAAAATAAAAAAAAACGAATTATTCGTTTTTTTATAAGCTTCAATTTTGTATTCAATTTTTTATAAAAAAATATTTTCAGAGCAATTTCCGAAATCCCGATTTTTTCCAAAAAATTATGAAAATTTCCATTATTGAAAATGGGTACAGAATGAAAAATAATTATTTTAAAAATTCTAAAAAATTTGAACATGTTAGTATTAATATGCATTAACAACATCTAGAAGGATTTAAAAAAAAATTGAAGAAATTAGAGCAATAAAAGTTAAAAAAAAATGACTCCTAAATTTTTAAATGTGCTACTTTTTTGTTTGTAACTTTTTCAGTTTTCATTATAAAAGGTCGTAATACGTCTCAATCCAAAGAAAATTTTAATACCTTTAATTTCTACAATAAAAATTTTCTTTTGTAGATTTTGAGTAATTTTATATTTTAATGTCGTATATTTTTTCTGAATATTTCGGCGCCATTTTGAAAACGCCATATTTCCAAAACTAAACATTGGAGAAAAAATAAGAAAAAATAATTCGATTTGTTTTCGTAAAAGCTTCGATTTTGTACCCTTGCATTTCTCTATTAAAGTCCACATTTTTTGGAGTAATTTAAAAAAAACGTCTAGGAATACTGATTTTAGGGGGTGAAAATTGCAATTTTCAGTTCGGAATATCTCGGAAAATATGCATTTTAGCAAAAAAGTTTATGACTTTTTTTCTTATAATTTGATTCTCTATCAGATTATGTGTATTTCTTGTTTTTTCTGCGACAATCCTTAAGAAGGGGTGGGACCCACCCCTAATCAAAAAGCAGGAAAAATGACAATATAGATTCGTATGTACATACTTTATGAAGCATGTTGAAGAAAAAAATTGGAAATTCATCACATCGTTTTCGGGCTATGGGATTTAAAAGCTTCACTTACTGTACTAACTGACTTATTGTCCAAATTTCAATAAAATCACATGGAGAAACAGGCAGACAGACAGACAGACAGACAGACTTTTGAAAGCTATTCAGAAATTTATGACTTACACAATTATATGGCTTTTTTCTCTATATTTACTGTTTTAGAAATGTGCCTACAAAATGGAATATACTCTACGTTTTCGTACTTGCAAAGAGTATAATACTAGATGCAAAAATAATGTATATAACACTTTTTGTAGAGAATTTTATAAACCTTATTTTTTTATATGATGCATAATTTCGATATCGAAGGTAGTTAACGAGACAAGCAAAAAATTGAATTGGAGCACCATTTTTTCAAGACGGCGCGGCGGCTTGAGCGACACACTAAAACCTTAATTTTAAAATAGAACATAAAACTAAATGACAGCATGTGTACAGAATGGTTGATTTTGGACAATTTAATGTGGAAATTATCCTTAATAAAAAAACTGAAGGCCCATAATTGCCCCTGTTTTGTAAGCTTTTCTAAAGTATTTTTTTTATTTACATACCAAAATTAAAACTTGGCCATTTAAGAAAAAGTTTCGGTAAGATAATTAAACAGTTTTAGGAGAGATTTAATATTTTAGTGATATTGCTATTTTTGTTTGCAGCGTGTTTAGATACAGCGAAGAATTCACCAAAAGTGAATCTGATTTACGCAATCGACTTTTAGTAGTTACCACCCAAACACATGGGAGACACCCGTTTTTATTGCTCTTTCTTGGAACTATATTTACTATGTAGGTACCTTCTTCCAATAATGTCAGTTTATGACCATTTTTAGAATTCAGTCCCAACTTATAGATACACTTACTATTTTATTTTACCAAATTAAGAACAAAATTGTGATATAATTTTGGCGCCCTGAGGCGTTCGCCTCGCTGCCTAACCTCTCCACTCTGCCCTGATTTTCGTTCAAGTTATTTTTAAATCAATAGCAAATTTGCACACATAGCACTTGCATTTATAAAATTTTCAGTTGTAAACTTTTTGCAAATTATATGAAAAGTAACACATGACTGCTAAAAGCTTTACTTTCTCATATTTTTAAAATTTCATCAACATGAAAAATAAAAAAACATTATATTATGTAAAAAAATTAAGGAAAATAAAAATTATATTTATAAAGTATTTCTAGAGTAATATGTACATTTTAAAAGTTTTTCATAACTCCCCTCTTGTGTACCACCAGTTGTGGTTGATTTTACGTCTAACGCTAAACATACTAGTTTCTTTCCACGATTAGACATTTTTTCAGCAGTTCACGGTCACAAACACTTGTCGAATGTTAAAAAGCGCGCAAAGTGCCTTTTGGGCTCTTTGAGATATGGCGCGCTTTTATCCAAGAAGTATGACAACATCGCAGGATCTCATCTTACACTTTATACATCAACATATACATTAGTGGATCTCGACTTGTTTGGTTTTTATTAAGGATCTCGTTTTGTATAAATTTTATCACGAAAAATTCAAAGGTTGAATTTGTTTCCCCTGTGATGGTTTATGGATTAATAGGATAATGATGCAAGTTTTTGTGAAAAATATACTCAACAAAGTCTTTCTGTTGTGATGGATCTCGGGTTGTCATAAATTTATTCGGATCTCGGCTTGATATAAAAACATATATATATATATATATATATATATATATATATATATATATATATATATATATATATATATATATATATATATATATATATAGTTCGAGCAACGAGGAGCAGCAGTAGGCAGCTTTCAGCGAGAACCTGAAGATGGCAGATGGGATTCTGCCGAAACGTCGTTTAGACAACAATGGCTCCAGCAGGAGCCTATCAACTACGTGGGAAAACACCCAGAAGTACACCAACACTTCATATATATATATATATATATATATATATATATATATATATATATATATATATATATATATATATATATACATATATATATATATATATATATATATATATATATATATATTGTAACGATGAATTATTTATTTTAGTTATTAACCGATAGTTTTCCAAATCGGTTAGCACATACTAACGATGTTAAATTAGATTCATCCTTACGAACGAACTTTTCCCGTATCCGTAGTAATTTGATATTTCGTAACTAAGAAAAATGTTCTGGACCTAGCAACCATTTACTATATAAAGGGCCGCAGGAGCTCATTTTATTCATTCTCATCTCGGAGAGAATCCGAATAGGTTCTTGACACTTAACCTCGAATGTTGTGGTGACATCGCAGAAGTGACACTGGCTAGATAGCGCATAGTCTTTACACTCGGCATAGAGCACGACATAGTTCGAGTGAGACTTCTCCTATCATAAGCTAGTGTGGTTTCTGCGTTAAGCCATAGCATTTGTCGTGGAAGGGGTCACGAACTTAATTAATTGTTTTGTATCGCGTTATTTTCAATTCAAAGCGACAAACGCTGCGTCAACTGAAAGCCGGGGTGACACATAAGCATTGATTGTTGAAGCGCCAGTTGTCAGTTAATTTTCAAAGTGACAACCGTCGGTTAAAAGTCAAAGTGATGAATGTCAATTATATTCAATACCAAATGTCTGTCAAAGATAGTTTATCGAACTAGACGTTAATGAAATTTCAGTTGACGTATCCGTTGTCATATTAATTAATTCATCTTTGCTTTGAACGTTTTCGATTCAAGAACTGTCTGTAGATTCATATTTTATATGGTGAAGGTTGCTGGGTTTACTAAAGGTTAGGTTTGTGTGTTAAACGATTATAAATATATAATACTTAAATATTGTCGCTATCATGATTAGAAATAAACATTTGTAATTGTATTGAGAAACTTTAACGTTAAAATAAACTTGTTAATTTGAAAATATCTTCCTTGACTTTTAATGAACCCTGGAATCACTCCACTGTTTGCTACCCGAGCACAATAGTTTTGAACTATTGTAGAACTATAAAAGCTACGTTATAGATATTTGGCGCCCGAGAGCAGGGACTTTTTCGAGTCATTTTAGACTCTTTTAAAGTCAATTTTTAAAAAATACTTTTGAGTCAATTTAAAGAAAAATCTTCGATTCAGTTTGGAAGAACTTTAAAGTTATTTTGAGACAATTTCTAGTCAGATTCAAACTTTCGAGTCATCTTAGAATGATTATCAAGTCACTGTTGATAATTTATCATTATTGTATTGATATTAGATAGGTTTCCATAATAAAGGATTTATTCCTTAAAATACTACTAGTATTTTTCCAGTATCATAGTTAGGTTTCTATAAGTGTTATTTTTTTTATGGGTATGGAAGAAGAAGAAGAAGAAGAGGAAGTTAGAGAAGAAGATAGAATATCAGATCCGTGTATTGAATGGATCGATAAGTTAAAACGAACTAATTAGGAAGTTAATGGTATAGGATCAACAAAGTATCAATGTTTGACGCATTTGTGCAGAGTTTTAATTAAGTCTTGCTAGCAGATATCGAAGACTATAAGACCAATGTTTGAAGTATTTGTGCAGAATTTACTAAAAATTTTCTTGCCATAGCGGATGTCGAAGACAATAAAATGGATCTAGAACCTAAATCCTAAATAATCGTTGTTAACAATGAATTACCGATGAATCGTATATTATCGTGGTCATGGTAAAGAGTGAATCGTAAATGATCGTGGTCACATGTAATAGATTACTGTTGAATCGTAGATTATCGTTGTCACAGTAAATGGTGAATCGTAAATGATCGTAGTCACGTATAATTGAACAGTCACAATGGAGGATGAGAGTCTGAGCTACTCGTATAGAAGCCTCGTGTTGTGGTAGTTTGAAAGCCGAGTTTATAAAAGAGGAAGAAGAAAAGAAATCTAAGCTATGTCAATGTCAGAAGGAAACCCAGAATTGAGATTATCAAATTCAGAAAACGTCAAAAGCTTTTAATCATTTGTTAACTTTACAAAACCGTCTAATGAAGTTGATGGAAGTTCAAGCTATGAGGAAAGCTACTTCAAAAGTGATAATAGGAATAATTGAAATAAGAATAATTACCAGATTCGTTTGTGTTCGTAAAATAATGTTATATAGTAATATATTCCAAAGCTTCACGTCGGAAGCTGGAATTAAACATAGATTCGTTCCAGTCTATTCTCCCCAAAGTAACCCAATAGAAAGAGTTGTGAAACCGCCCAATATGGCGAATGAATCACAGAAGATGGGATAGATCTTTACATGATTCTACAGGATTGCACCTGCATATTGAGTTTTGGTGGAACACTCAAATCTGATGGATTATTCAAGGAAAATATAGCGGATGATGATCAAACATCTAATGAAGTTCATACTCTCCAAGATGTTGATTCTCAAATGAATGTTGTTTGTACGAGGGTTTATGACATAAAACGTCATCATAATTTAAAAAAAAAGAAAGGAATTAATCTCAAGATAGTAGATACGGTAATGAAACCATATCACGTATTGTTTTGTGGTACTCGAGAATTTTTCTTCCAAACTGACCCCAAAGTGTTTTATTTTTTTTTTTCATTTATCATATTTATGAGACAGTTCAAGTATATTTTTCAGAAACGTTCATGAGAAAGATGTCGTTTGAACAATGATTAATATTTGTTTCATTTTAGTTTAGGGAAATGGTTCTAATACAAGTGACGTCACGAAAACTATCTGGAGAGAGAGCCCTAGAGCAAGGAAGATGCCAGATAAGGATTCAACACGGAAGCGGTTCCATGTGACAAGTGTCAATTTATTGATGTTTTACTTGTTGTCAGCCATGACTAATTATTGTTTGATAAAAAAAAAATATTATTATTTTTTTTTTTCTAAAGAAGAGGGGGTATGTAACGATGAATTATTTCTTTTAGTTATTAACCGATAGTTTTCCAAATCGGTTAGCACATACTAACGATGTTAAATTAGATTCATCCTTACGAACGAACTTTTCCCGTATCCGTAGTAATTTGATATTTCGTAACTAAGAAAAATGTTCTGGACCTAGCAACCATTTACTATATAAAGGGCCGCAGGAGCTCATTTTATTCATTCTCATCTCGGAGAGAATCCGAATAGGTTCTTGAAACTTAACCTCGAATGTTGTGGTGACATCGCAGAAGTGACACTGGCTAGATAGCGCATAGTCTTTACACTCGGCATAGAGCACGACATAGTTCGAGTGAGACTTCTCCTATCATAAGCTAGTGTGGTTTCTGCGTTAAGCCATAGCATTTGTCGTGGAAGGGGTCACGAACTTAATTAATTGTTTTGTATCGCGTTATTTTCAATTCAAAGCGACAAACGCTGCATCAACTGAAAGCCGGGGTGACACATAAGCATTGATTGTTGAAGCGCCAGTTGTCAGTTAATTTTCAAAGTGACAACCGTCGGTTAAAAGTCAAAGTGATGAATGTCAATTATATTCAATACCAAATGTCTGTCAAAGATAGTTTATCGAACTAGACGTTAATGAAATTTCAGTTGACGTATCCATTGTCATATTAATTAATTCATCTTTGTTTTGAACGTTTTCGATTCAAGAACTGTCTGTAGATTCATATTTTATATGGTGAAGGTTGCTGGGTTTACTAAAGGTTAGGTTTTCAGTATTCTCTTTGTGTGTTAAACGATTTTTAAATATTGTCGCTCTCATGATTAGAAATAAACATTTGTAATTGTATTGAGAAACTTTAACATTAAAATAAACTTGTTAATTTGAAAATATCTTCCTTGACGTTTAATGAACCCTGGAATCACTCCACTGTTTGCTATCCGAGCACAATAGTCTTGAACTATTGTAGAACTATAAAATCAACGTTGTAATATATATATATATATATATTGAACCAATCGACGCTCTCAGTCCCGACATGTTCATCAGAGAACTCAGACCCACTAGAAATAATTGAGTAAGGGTAGTATATATTATGTTTTATATTCGTACTTATTGCCCCAATTAAGAGCAGCCAAATAGAGGTAAGAAAATATGGAGATTATTTTTTTTGCCAAATTCAATAATCGTTCCCAGGACCGACGCGTTCAACCGCCTTTTCAGACCCGTGTGTATCATAATGACATACCTAATAGACGATACCAATCCCGACACTGTTGCCGGACCTCACCTATAGATGCAGATGTTTCATTAATAATTTATCCCTGCTAGATTAGCCTAAAGAGAGAAACATAACTATTACTCTTGAAGAAACATTCTAAAATCGTTTAAAAGTTAATGAAAGTGACTATTTTTGGTGTTTGCAATTATTTAACATATTTTGCAAGACAGTAAGTACCAGAAAAGAAAATTAATCATCCACCCCATTGGCAAGGGATTATCTTAATATCTCTCATAATATACCGGGTGCCACAGGCTAGAGGCTCCCCCCTATATTTCCTTTACTTTTTAATTTATCAATTTGAAATTTGGGTTGCATAATCTACCTGTAAAAATGAATTTTTGGGCATAAAGAACGGTACGAGACCATTTTTGGTTTACTCGGAAATGACCGCAACTTTCGATTTTTAAATGGAACTCCCTGTATATTTTTACATACTTGGATTCAAGACAACATTCTGAGAATACAATGATATTTTCGCGAATTTTTGAGTCGATGTCCAGTTTTCTTAAGCATTTTAAGACATTCATCTAAAATGCTTTGGAATACTAAAATTTGTTTTACGGCAGGTAAAGTCCAAGACAAAAATATAATTTTTGATTTTATTTCATTAATGACAATTTACGAAATTGAAGAAATCGCTTTTTTATTGAAAACTCTTTTTTCAAGTGGTGCTTCCTAGTGTTCAATAAATTATAGATTTTTTTTCGGAATTCATTGATATCCATTTCAAATCTCTTTGTTTTTCTCTTTTATTTTTATTTAAAAATAAAAAATCAATTTCAAAATAATTTTTATTGATCCTTATACTTTGCAATAATACCTACTTATACCTAAACAAAAGAGAGAACCAAAAGACTATTATTAAATTTCAAGAAAATCTATATTGAAGGTGATTTTTTATGTTTAAAAATATTCAACAAAATAGAAAAACAAATAGCATAGATTTGAAATGGATATCAATGAATTCAGAAAAAAATCTATAATTTATCGAACAGTATGAGCCACCACCTTCCCATTTGAAAAAAAAAGTTTTCGATAAAAAAGTGATTTGTTCAATTTTGGAGGCTTCATAAATAGTTATCAATGAAATTAAATGAAAAATTATATTATTCCCTTGGACTTTACCTGCTGTAGAACAAATTTTGGTATTCCAAAGCACTCTAGACGCATGTCTTAAACTGCTTTAAAAACGGAACATTGACTCAAAAATTCGCGAAAATCTCATGGTATACTCAGTATGTTGCCTCGTGTCCAAATATGTAAAAATGTACAGGGTGTTCCATTTAAAAATCGAAAGTTGCGGTCATATCTGAGTGAACAGGAAATGGTCTCATACCGTTTTTTGCGTCCAAAAATTCATTTTTACAGGTAGTTTATCACCCCAAATTTCAAATGGATAAATTAAAAAATAAAGGAAATATAGGGCGGGAGCCACTAACCTGTGGCACCCGGTATAGTTGTAACATGACTTACCAGATATGCAATGCAAGCGTTTTAAATCATTTTTTCCGCCATGAGGTGTATTATTTAATCCTTTAAGCGCAATGCGCATGTCAGTAGCCGGCATGTGATTTTCTGAAATATTTCATTATTGCTGTTTTTCTCAATGTACTAATATTTGTCATTATGACAACATATTTTCAGACATGTCTAAGTAATGGTACAATTTTATAGGGATCGTGTAAACACCAACAAATTAAATAGTCTATACAGGTCAAACCAGACAGTTATTGAATACGAAATTATATTCTTTTTTATATTCTTTTTCGTAAATGTGTTACGCCTGGTACAATAATATTACGATTTATTAATATTAATAGAAATATTGAGAATAATGGAACTATCAGCCAAACAGTTTATTACACTTTGAGCTAGCCCCTTTTTAATGGACAAATTTATTATAACTATTTAGTAGAGTAAATGAAAGCTCCATCTCTCATATATTACTAATTTCCTATGGATTACTTTTCGCATCAGATTTCGTTAAAATCGAAATACCTATCTCAAAAACTATTGGTTTTTTAGGTAGGAAATGATCTTGAAAATTACCTTAAAATAATGAACAGAATTCGAATCCGGCATAAAAAATAAGGCATGCTATTTAAAATAAGGAAGTTGATGTCAATTTCCGGTAAAACGTGACGTTATTTTCATTAAATATAGTACCTCTGAAAACACCTGTACCTAAATTTTCAGCTTAAAATTATTTGTTTTTTTAATACGTGTAATAGGCCACAAACCGTGATATTGCGATATGATCTATACAACTAGAAATATTTAAGAAGAACTGCAAAAAACACAATATGATACCTTTTGAAAAAAGACTGCATTGGAAAATCAGCAAATAAAAATTGCTCAAAATGTTTTTAAGATTACCGCAAGATGTCGTAATCAAAGAAATAGAAAACTAAAAAACATGTATTTCGCTAAAAAGGCAGCTAAAAAATTGCATTTATTGTAATGCATCCGTAATTTTCATTAATTTTTATTAGAGTTTTTTCGGTTGATCTTTTAATACGGATCAAATATTTGACATCTTAAGCCAAAAATGTATAAATATTTAAAAGCACCGCCGCCACCTCGACTGTGCTATCAATACTAATCCACAATGTTAAATATGGCAGAAAATTTGAAAGGCTGTTAAACTCAAATTATTTTTTAATATTCAGCGAAGAAGCGTGCACAGTTTTGCAGTTCCTTCAACATAAGCAATTTAGTTTTTAATGACTCATTTATTATATAGTAAGAAAAACGTACTTGTAAATGTGGTAGTTCTTTTAACCAAGTAAACTTAGAGAAAGTGGACGTATTATAGCGGGTGGCTTTAGGTCCAACCCAACATGTGGCAAGTCATAAAGTCATTATTAGCTCTGCTTATCGTATTGTATATTTGTATAATGTTCCCGGAAATGCCTTGGACTTGAAGAATGAAATGCCGGTCATTTTATAGCTGACAACTTTTAATGCTAAAAAATCGACTCCATTAATTTTTAAATACCTACACCTACTACCAACAATATCGGTAAGCGATTTGTACGATCGTACAAAAATACTTATTAAATTATTCTTAAAAAATGTTTTTTTCTTAACCATCTCTCAAGCAACAAAAGTAATTCAGGGATATTGTGTTAAGTAGCACAGACTAGGTCTATAGCTATGTAGATTCCGACCACACGCAAGACTCCGAAAATTTGCTCCTTGTCCGAAATAACATGAAATTAAAATTTTTAGCTTTCTCCAGAATAGAATCGAAATATCATCGAGTTTCGATACTGCGTCACTCCAGTAGATGCCATGCAATGCCCCTTTTTTTCTAGTAATTTTTTTCTGGAGGTCCTCATAGTAATAATGACAAACTTTTATCGTCTCCTTGTTTTCATGTAGTCAGTAATAATATAAATTACAGACTGTCACCAAATTATGAGCATAACCAAATTTACTTTAATAAACATTTGATCAATGGTTGTACGTGTAAACTGTAAAACAATCAATTTGAGTACAGAGCGGTTTTACGGGGGGATGGGGGAGAGATTTATTTTAATAATGAATAAGCCTCATCGAGTGCTGAAAAAACTTTTGTAAAAAATACATCTGTTATGGATTGTTTCTAACAATTTTTAAGTAAAAAGTTGTTTCATCTATTTTTACTTCCACATCCAGTGGAAGTATAGTAATGACAAAAAAAATTTTAAAAATTTTTATTGTTCAAATAGGCTTAGAATGTCATGAAACGTCGAGATTTAAAGTTTGAGCGAAAAAAAAATTTCTGTCTGTCGGTCTGTCTGTCTGTCGGTCTGTCTGTCTGTCGGTCTGTCTGTCTGTCGGTCTGTCTGTCGGTCTGTCTGTCTGTCGGTCTGTCTGTCTGTCTGTAACTTTTTTTGTGCGCACGTTTACTCAGGAACCGTTTGAGATATTGACTTGAAATTTGATACACATATGTACTTTAACGAGATCTAGAACTAGATTATATTTTCATCTGGTTCCGTCGAAGGGTTGGGGGTAAATTGCGGTAAATTTGGGGTAAATAGGTAAATCAAGCAGGTAAGAGTCCATAAAATTGGTATTTAGTATATATAAGAGAAGCTAAGGTCTCAAAAAAAAATTTGACATTAGCCACCCCCATTACTACCCCCACCCCATTATTAAAGGGGGTGAAAAAAAATAAAATTGTAATTTTACGTGTATACAAGAACCTATGGCCTCAATTTTTTTTACTTAATCCACCCCCACACCCAACCCTCTACCACCAACCCAACCCCCACTATCGATGTGACATATCGTTTTATAGGTTTTTGGGGTAGGTAATTTCAAATATCATGTTATAAAGTTACTTCGAGTAATATGGATGCGCAGTAGGTTTCCCAGAGTATTATGGATGCGCAGTAGCTTTTCTCGAGTACCATCGATGCGCAGTAGGTTACCTCTAGTGGTATGGATGCGCAGTAGGTTTCTTCGAGTATTTAGGATGCGCAGAGGCTTTTCTAGAATACTATAGATTCGCAGTAGGTTACCTCAAGTAGTATGGATGCGCAGTAGGTTTCCCCGAGTATTATGGATGCGCAGTGGCTTTCCTTGAATACCATTGATGCGCAGTAGGTTACCTCAAGTGGTATGGATGCGCAGTGGATTTTCTCGAGTAAAATGGATGCGCAGTGGGTTTCTTCAAGAAGTATGAATGCGTAGTGGCTTTCCTCTAGTAAATTGGATAAACAGTGGGTTACCTCGGGTAGTATGGATGCGTAGTAGGTTTTATTGAGGATAACGCTTGACATAGAGGCTCTACTTCTATCCTGTAGTCCACGGCACAGAATGATTTTTTATATCTTTGTCATGCTATTTTCTGCGTATTACTTCTACATCCAGTTGAAGTACACTAACGCAAGAAAAATTTTTGAAAACTTTCATTGTACGAATAGGCTTAGAATGTTATGAAACCTCAATATTTTAAGTTTGAATAAAATAAATTTGTCTATCGCGTCGGTCTGTCTGTTAGTCTTGTATCTTTTTGGTGCTCACGATTACTCTGGAACCATTTAAGATATTAACTTAAAAATATGGCACACGTATGTATTTTAACGAGATCTGGAACTAGATTATATATCGATCTTATTCCGTTGCAGAGTTGAAGGTAAATGGGGGTAAATAGGCAAATAGGTAAATCAAGCAATTAGGAGTGCATGAAATTGGTATTTAGTAAATATAAGAGGAGCTAAGGTCTCAAAAATATTTTTGGCAATAGCGACCTCTGTTACAACCCCCACCCCATTATTGAAGGGGGTGAAAAAAATATTGTGATTTAGTGTGTATACAGAAACCAGTCATCGAGAATCACCACCCCTACTACTGATGGGGCATTTCACTTTATGGGTTTTTGGGGTACACAATTCCAAATATTATACTATTAAAGTCTCATGAACAATTATTTCCACTTAGTGGAGTACAAATATAGTATTTTCGTTGTAAGAGACTTAGATAGTCTTGATGTGGAAGTAGTGATTCCTTAGGCAGCGGTTTTTAATTTTGAATTCCTTTCTATCAAATATTAAACGCAGTATTTCTTAAAAATCGATCTATCGATCAAAAGCGGAGGAAATTCCAAATTTGCTTTTATGTTTTGTGATTTGAAAACTGCATATTTAAGAAAAATACAGGATCTCATCGCGAAGAGTAGTCAAAAATATATAAGTAAAAAAAAATGGTAATGTTCAAATTTCCTAAGGATAGCTAATACTTCTAACAATCTACTAATCTAATCTAATAAGCTAATAATCTGCAAACTTTGCCAAAAAATGTTGCGTGCGATTTAGACGTTCCACGTTTTTTTTTTGTATGACTGTCTATTTTTTTTTCAATTGTTAATTGAGGCGACCTGGCCGCTTGAAGAGTAGCGCGAAAAATGATCATTTTTAACCTTACTCGCGGATGCCTGTAATAATAATAATAATAATATGCTTGTGCGTAAAAAAGTTCACACTTGTATATTACAACCAGTCAGAGGTTCTAATTATGTATCGTTACCATGGTAGCATCCATAAAAATTTCCAGAAAATTTTCGCCTGGTGGATACGGTAGATGAAATTACCCTGGAGTTTTTTCTGTCAAATGTTTTTTTATTGGAATTTAATTTTTTTATATATGGTAAAAAATAAACGTTCCACCACATTTCGTAGATCAAAATTAAAAATAATAATATAGACTATTCTTAATCTACTTTCTATTGTTTAATGCAACTAAAATTGCTAAATCATATTTTCTTTTACTTGACGTTTTGTAGAATCTGTGAAAAATCAAATGAATTCGCTTTAAAATATTTGACATACACACCCTTTTTTACAGTTTTAGTATCATATATTATTATGTTTGTTATGATAATAATGTTAGAGTGATCCATTAGTTTTTAATTTTATTTAGATGTGAAATTATCTTGCCGAATTCCCCATGTATTTGAATTACTATCAGAAAATGTTTTCTGGATCTCGGAATGTAATGTTGGGGATAAGTTTTATATTCGAGATCTCTAAAAATTTTCAGATATAATCCAGAGACCAGGGAGATAACTAGTGAAAATTAGATGTTCACGATGTTCTACAATAAGGGTCCAGTGAATTTTTGTCGTATTTATTTCCGTAAGCAATGCAAAGTAAAAAAATCACCAACTTCGAAATTTAAATAATCTGTTTCTAATTGTTTAAACCAAAATTGTTGGATGTCAATTTTTTCTTTTTCTCGAAAATAAAAAAAAATAGAATCCAACAATTTTTTTTTCACAAAAACATAAATTGATAAGCGGTGGGGAGAAAATCGAACAAAAAATGTTTTCCCTCAAAAATAAAAATTGATAAGCGGAGGCAGAAAGTCGAAAAGTATACACGGAGGGTCAGACGGGCCCTCTCTACGGGCCACTTGCATGCCCAAGCCCCTAAAGTCTGTACCAAATATACCTCCCAAGACCGATTAGTTGGGCTTGCGATTTTACATGTACACCAAGATATTAAATCATCAGTCTCCACTAGTAGGTAATTGATAAATTCGCCAAAGTTAATATATGACTAATATGTAAATATGTTTCATGTCTATTTTTTTAAGCTTCAATAGTTCTTTAATTGTTTGTTTATTTGGCACATTTTATTAAAATGAAATTTGATTTACTTGTTTATTACATTAAAGATATTTTGGAATGTAAGAACCAGTATTAGCTTAAAGCCGCCCTTGAAAACCTATCATCTAAGTGTGTCTGGCATTCGACTCTAGTATTCACAGTAGTTAAGAGTCATAAAGACCATGCTTTATTAACATCTGGTGTTGAAGTTTTAAGGACAAATACCTGATGTACCGTTATCCATAGTGAAGCGTCGGTTTTATTACCGATTATTATCTTTAATTATTCAAAGTTGTGACCATTAATACTTTATTTAACATAACAAATCAACTTCTTAACTACTGTGCTTTAAATACTAGGTCCATGTGTAGCCGATAAAGAGGTCTTGTTTAGCGACTGATTTTACTTTACTTAGGGTGTATAACTTTTTTATCCATCCATTGTCAAACTAAAGGAACAAAGTATTTAAAGTATTTATAACAAAACAGCGATTTCAGTTTTTAAATTAATTTTTTTGATTCCATTCCATCGTATTCGATGGGAATAATATTTGTGAGTACGCTTAAGGTCTCAATTGGTTTATACAATTAGAAACAAATTATTTAAATTTCGAAGTTGGTGATTTTTTGACTTTGCATTACTTACGGAAATAGATACGACAAAAATTCACTGGGCCTTTGTGTAGAACATCGTGAACATTTTCACTAGTAATCTCCCTGGTTTCTGAATTAAATCTGAAAATTTTTAGAGATCTCGAATTTAAAAATTATCCCCAACAGTACATTCCCATATCGAGAAAACATTTTCGGATAGTAATTCAAATACGTGGGGAATTCGACAAGATAATTTCACATCTACATAAAATTAAAACCTATTGTCATAACAAACAATAATATATGAAACTAAAACTGTATGTCAAATATTTTAAAGCGGATTCATTTGATTTTTCACAGATTTTACAAAACGTCAAGTAAAATAAAATATGATTTAGCAATTTTAGTTGCATGAAACAATAGAAAGTGGATTAAGAATAGCCTAAATTATTATTTTTAATAAATTTGATCTAGGAAATGTGGATGAACGTTTATTTTTTACCACATATAAAAAACTTAAATTCCAATAAAAAAAACATTTGCTAGAAAAAGCTCCAGGGAAATTTCACCTACCGTATCCACCAGGCGAAAAATTTCTGGAAACTTTTATGTATGCTACCATGGCAACGATACATAATTAGAGCCTCTGATTGGTTGTAATATGTAAGTGTGAACTTTTCTACGCACAAGCATATTATTTTATCTTTCATCTATTATTTAACTTACGGAGCTACAGGCGTCCGCGTGTAAGGTTAAAAATGACCGGTTTTCGCGCTACTCTTCAAGCGGCCAGGTCGCCTCAATTAACAATTGAAAACAAAAAAAATAGACAGTCGTACAAAAAAAAACATCGAACGTCTCAATCGCATGCAACATTTTTTGGCAAAGTTTGCAGATAAGTATTAGGTATCCTTAAGAAACTTGAACGTTGCCGTTTTTTTTACTTATGTATTTTTGTCTACACTTCGCGATGGGATCCTGTATTTTTCTTAAAATGCATTTTTCAAATTACAAGACTTTATGTGTATGGCAAATTTTGAATTTCCACCACTTTTGGGGGTGATAAATGTAATCAATCGATTTTTAAGAAATACTGCGTTTAATATTTGATAGCAAAGAATTCAAAATTAAAAAAAAAAAGGTGAAATAATTTTTTACTTAAAAATTGTTATAAACAATCCATAACAGATGTATTTTTCACAAAGGTTTTTTCAGCACTCGATGAGGCTTAAAAATACCAAATGAAGGCATCAGTTTTCAAAATATTTATTCATTATTGAAATAAATATTTTAATTTTTAAAGCATAACCTATCTACCTAACGAATTTAGATAAAACAAAGTGGAGAGAAATTCTGGAAGCATCTGTTTTTTACATGCCAAAGTTTCAGAAAAAAGCTTTCTTCGTTTTCGTTTTTTATTCGGTTCAAACATGCAGGCATACAGAGAACATTTCCAAAGTTGTTAAACGTCATCTCAGTATCGTATTTTATCCCCACCACCTTAATTTCAACCAGAAAACAAAAATGTATTAGTATTAATATGCTATAATCTGCTACACGTTTTTTTTGCTACGTCTGGTTTAGTTCGAAATTGCAACTTAATTATAATTGAATGGAAATGATACCATAGAAAATTAAATATCCTTTACGGTCCTTTTTTTGAATTTAAAATCGCCTGAGAAAAAATAGAATTACAGCCAATTTTCCTTCAACAGAAAGAAGGCCATGCAAAAATATTTAATAAGTAAAATTCCAACAAGGTAAAAAGGCAGTGCATAGAAAATTTTGGACAATAATACCATTGCATTTTCTTTAAGTTAGTATTGACAATTTTAATATTATAATAAAATAAAATTTTAAAACGTTATTGAAAGGAAGTCTTTTTAAATTAAAAATATTTTTTTTAATGGAAACATTCATTTTTTTTCTATTACTTAGATCACTGAAATTTATCTTTTCGCAGAAAATATAAAATTAAGTTTTACAAAAAACACTAAAATAATAAAGCAAAGTTTTCTTTAGACACAACCTAATTTGTTATTGTCAGCAAAAAAGTAGAAAATAGAATAAAAGTGGGTGGGGGCTTGCATTTAAAAAAATGTATTTAAGAGACTTTTTTCAATATTTAAAATTCAATTGTATTTTAAGATTATAATTATTGGCATACTAAATTAAAGTGGTAATTTGTTAAAAATTATCTATCCAATGTTCTATGAATACTACATTTCTAGTTTAATAGAATTCTACTGATTACATATTTTTTACATAGCATTTTTCTGTTAAGAGAAAATCGGCTATAATTACGTTTCTTCTCAGCCTATTTTAAATTCAAAAATGGACTGTAAAGAAAATTGAATGTTGAATCGTAATCATGACAGGTTACCTTTCTGTTTAAAGAAATTTAAAAATTTGCAACTTCGAACTAAACCGAAAGTAGCGAAAAAACCATGTATCATGTCAAATGTAACTTATTTATGTTTAAATAAACGCACATAAATTTGAAAATTTTATTTTAAAATGAAAAAGTTACAGGTCATTACATGTCCTCTGTGCCATCCGGTATATGAAAACCTTAAATCTTAGTTTTAACTCGACCAATATAAATAATGCAAATTCAAAAATTAAATATTAAATATTAAATACATGCACACAAGAATCTTCTCCATCGAGAAAGTTGAAAATAATCTGGTATTATATTTCCAAATGAATATTTCGTATTTACAGTGTTGCCAGACTCCGGTATTGTCAACGTCTGATGAAAGATGCGGGCTTAGGAGCGTACTGTATAAAATTATATACTATATACTGAACGCCCTCTGCATAAAATTTGCAGAACTACATCTGTATAAAATACTATATTCAACCGCTTTTTCAGTCCCAATGTCAAATGCATTTTTAAACTTTTTTATGACATAACCAAGGTAGATAAGTAAAAAAAACACGAAAACGTTCTCAGACCCGGAGGTGGGTCTGAGATCGTCAGTTTTGGTCTGACAACGTCGGTAGTGTATGGCGAATTGGGCCTGTGTAGTCGGTTAAACAAATCTATATATATATATATATATATATATATATATATATATATATATATATATATATATATATATATCAAGATTTCTATTTAAGTACAAATGACAAAAATTAAGAAATTGTCTTCTTTTAATTTAAATGATTAATAACTTTTTTTATTTACTAATTGATTTTTTTCAAAAACAATGGGGTTCTTCCTCTAGGTAATGCTAACTTACTTTCCAAATTTCAATACAATCGGACTTTTGTTCCTTAAGTTATCGTGCTTACAAGAAACGTAACGGACGGACAGGTGGACAGACGGACGGACAGGTGGACAGACGGACGGACGTTTTGAAAGTTGTTCAGAATTCGTTCACTAACACAATGATTTGAAAATTATTTGTCTGCGTGCGATATTTACGGATTTAGAAATGTGCCGATCAAATGCAATATACTCTTCGTTTTCGTATTTGCGAAGAGTATAATAAAAGGGCGAGATTCAGAAAATTGAGTATAGTGCTCAAACTCTGTTCTTTCACCTAACCCAAAACAAAAGAGAGATTCGAGAAATAACATTAAGTATTGTAGGGCACTATTATGGATAACAACATATAATAATTATAAAATCATGTAACAAATATAGTTAATAGCGAAGAGCGTTTAAATACAATTCAACATAAACTTAATATGTAGATACAGACATACATACATAGACACGCACATAAATATGATTGACCATAATCACTGGGTCATCAAAACATTAAATAAATACTTTTTCAACGTTATTTTTGAGGTAAACTTGAATTTATCCGGCAGAGCATTAATACATTTAACTATGTTATACGAAAATGATCTTTCAAATATAGTCGTTCGGTGTACTGGAGGCGTAAGAGTGTTTTTAAAACGAACATTGATATTATAATTATCAGTTCGGAAATGAATTTTATTATGCAAGTAAGTTGGGGGTTTATTGCGTAATAAGCCATTGAACAAACACATTTCATGCAGATGTCTTCGATTGTACATACTTAGCCATTTGTTAAGTTTTAACGGGTAACTAATACTTTCAAATCTTCTTATGCCATAGATTAATCTCAGACAGCCATTTTGAAGTTTTTGGATGCGTCTAGAGTCAGTACTAGATAAACAATGACAATACAGTACATCACAATAATTCAGCTGTGACAGAACCAAAGAATCACATAGCAGAGATTTTAGCCGGGTGTTCTGAACATGTGTTGATAAATTATTTTTAAATTAATTGAAAGCTTTTATTGATGTGATGCGTAAACCTTAATTCGTTGTCTATATACAACCTTGAGTTCCTGACAATATCCTCAAATTTTATTAAATTATTATTTACGTTAAGTGAATTGCCAAAATTATCTAAAAAACAATTTCTATCTGCTTTTCTACTAAATGTTATTACTGTTGTTTTATCGCCATTAAGTTTCAAAAAATGCTTTTCTGAATCACTTGATAATGTAAGTAAATCATAGTTAATGGCGGAAATGGCTTGAACAGAGTCCTGTAAATTAAAACTAAGATAAATTTGGTGTCGTCGGCATAATAATGTTGAGAACATGATAAAAAATTATACGGAAAGTTGCACGTACATACGGTGGAACATAAAGGCCCCAAAACTGAGCCTTGAGGTACTCCATTACTGAGAGTTAAAAAATTTGAAATATCATTCCCATACATTACCGCCTGACATCTATTCGGCAGACAATGTAACAACAAATTTGATGCTTCAAGAGTTATACCAATGAAATAATGACCTTTATTTTGATTTTTGCTATTTTCTTTTTTTTAAGGCCCTACAGCAAAAAAAAGAGGGGAGGAGCCTTCCAACAACGACACATGATTGGCTATATTTCTGAAACGGCCCAATAAATCAAAATTCTAGGAGATACGAAAAGTCCATTATTTTTACCATCGATTGGTATATTATTTGTATATATTATTTGTTTAAATAAAGCCGTCAGTGGCATACAAAAAGAAAGCTGCACATGTGCATAATGAATTTATTTAAAATAATTTATTATTATTATATTACAACCCAAAAAAGGGGAAAACACACTCAGTTGTATATGAATAATTTTGCAAATGCGGCTTTGTGGTTAAAAAAAAAACAACAGATTTTCATCTGTACCAGTAGACCAGGCCCACGAACAAGAAAATGCCATAATCAAAGGAGTCGCAGGTGCTATTGGTCTTACTAAAAATCCTAAGGCTTTAAGAAGGTGGCCCATTTCTGGTCCAGAAATAGCTCGTTTAATTAGCGAGTTTGAAGATTCTGTTGCTCAACAAGATATTGAAAAGCACCATGAAGAATCTCCTTTTGTCCAAAAAAATTTTATATCGGCTGTTTCTAGTATTATTAGTACACGGAAATTAGGCAAATTTATGTGGAATAGAAGAAAAAAATTATAATAATCTGAAATGTCTATAATAGTTAGCTTATGTGTATAAGAATACATATCAAAAAAGTTCCCACCAGTAAGCTTCACCCTATCTCACCCCCTTTAGGGACACCGCATCTTTTAAACGTTTTATCTTAGGGAAAAAATATAAGTATAGGAAAAGGTTTGTCACAAAATTCTCTACAAAAAAGGTTCTGAGTTATGTATCGATATTTCTATTCTTATGTTATTAAATCGTAGGGTTAAACAAAAATGAAAGTCTGATTATATTGAAT
Organism: Rutpela maculata; assembly: GCA_936432065.2. NCBI lineage: Eukaryota > Metazoa > Arthropoda > Insecta > Coleoptera > Cerambycidae > Rutpela > Rutpela maculata. The sequence continues at coordinate 155,868,970 of OW386286.2, read as the reverse complement.
ACGGTACTTAATCGAACATAACGCAGCCTGATAATATTTCAAATGATCCAACACAATCCTAACCACCTTATTCATAAACACGCTAAAGAGAGAGAGAGAGAGGTTGTGGGTGCAGCTAAAAAAAAAACTACATTTTGATATGCTTTTTATCCCTGCTGGGATGACTCAGTACCTTTTCAGCAGAGGGTCGTGGGATGACTCAGTACATTTTGACATGTTTTATTTTTTTTTTTCTTTTTGCATTGACTAAGGTAAAGGCTAACTACATTTTGAAAGGGCATCGGTTATATGGTGGTCATGCATCTTTGTAAATAACTCGTTTATTTTTAATTTTTCGAAAAAACTCTATTTCGGTCCGTGCCTTATACTGGTTATAGAGATTGATCGACGGAATACTTAATTTTCGATTTTTATTAGGAAACTGTTCGGTATTTGTAGAATTTATCGAAAAAATCAAGTTTCCCAGGATTTGGAAATTCGCCATTTTTGAAAATCAAATTCGGTTCGGGAGTTATCAATTTCTTTGGAAAATCATACTCGGCCTTGGAAAAAATACTTGCGGTCAACGGATTCGGGCCGCCAGCAATAGGCTTCATTTGTGGCCATGTACCTTTGATTCCACCAAGTCTCATCGAAAGCGTTCAATATCCTGGACTGTTATTGTGCTTCCTAGCCCGATTTCGAGAAAACCAGTTTTTTGCAAAAAAATTTAATTTCCATTTGTTTCTCGACATAGTCTCCAGTATAGTTATCTGTAAATCGTTGCCAGCGGCACCATCTCTTTTTTGAAATATCTCGATCCGACTGCCTGTTACCGAGTTATTCAATTTTTCCCGAAAAACTTGAAACGTCTATATCGGGTACTTCCGGTTTCCGAACGGAGCCGAGTTTCCAGCGTTAAGGTTTCCTAAAGGCCTTCTATCAAGTTTCATCGAAATCCGAAAACGGATTAGGGGGGCTGAGCGTGACAGGCCGACGGACGGAATTTTCTAAATTCGCTCTCGAGTCAATAGATACGACTTTCATTTCGATCCGACGTTTTTATCGGGTTTCGATGGTCCACTGGAAATATGCAAAACCTATACTACATTTTTTTTCGTTACCTACCGTAAGTTTGCCGTCGATTAACGTAAACACCCTTAATAATCTGCAAACGACCTATAAGATATGTTTTATAGAAAATTTAATTCTCAATATTTTTCAATACCTCTAGTTTTGTCCTAGAACATCACATTTCCAAAATATTATTGAAAAACCAGCACGGTGTCATTATAAGGGTGACAAAGAGATGAAGCTCACCAGTTAGGGATGGGAACTTTTTGATCCTGTATTACTACCCTTATCAACTGTCGATTCAAAAATATCAGCTTATTATAATTTTTTTCTTCTATTTTTGCTAATTTCCGTGTACTATTATAGGGCCCTTTAAAGACTATGGAAATCCTTTCCAAGAAACGTCTTCAGAATTATTTGCTCTTTATAGCAAAGTCGTTGTAAATGCAGAATGCTTGAATAATTTGTTAGCGAAAGGAACTCTTCAATGCAAAGACTTTTTTAACCAAGGGTTGAAAGATAAATCGAAAATATCTATTATTGACCCAATCCCAAAAAATAATAACATCGCATTTCAAAACAAACAAATTTAACGAAAAGTAACATCTAAGCAAAATGAGCTCAAGTCAGATATTAATTTATTCAGCCGGCTATATATAGCATCTCAAAATCGTGATGGAGACTTGGAAAATTTCTTTAAATTTGAAAATCTCTCTTTTCTAGCTCGACACGGAGAAATGTATCATGGAAGTAAGTCTGATTTATTACGTTGCCTTGATAAGTATTTTACTACTTTAGATAAACCAACTCATGTTGAGACGGAGCTGGTCTTGTATATATTCTGTAACCTAAGGCCTGTTCAAATCTTTATGATTACATTTCAAACGTTGTTAAACCATACTTATTTAACATTCTAAAATCAGTAACCAAGGTAGATATTGTTTGGGATACTTATTTAGAGAATAGTTTAAAGGGACAAACTAGGGAAAAAAGAGGCAAAGGAAATCGAAAATTGACTAAATACAGCAATTTCAAAAAATTGGTACGATTTCTTGCGAGTTGCAGCAAACAAACAAGAATTATTTGACCTAATTTCCACCTAATTTGGCAGCATTCCATTACCTGAAAGTAATGTTCTTGTATGTACTAATGATGAGTTAATCCACCTCTTGATAATATAAATACAGCCCTATTATGCAATCACGAGGAAGCGGATAAGCGCATTTTCGTACATGCACACAATTGCTATGAGAACAATTTAAAGAAAATATTAATGAGGACTGTGGATACTGACGTTCTGGTACTAGCACTCTTTTATCAATAGCAAAATGAAAATCAGGACATAGAATTTGGCACTGCAAAGAATCTAAAATATATATCTTGTAAAGATATATCCAATCAACTTCAAGAAAAATGTCTGACTCTCTCCTTGGGTTGTGACACCACTTCTTTTTTTGGAAAAGGAAAAAAGAAGTGTTGGGAAGCTTGAGATTCTTTTCCGGATGTCACCGCCACTTTCATAGATTTGGTTACAGATTCAAAGCAGCCAAATAATGATTAATTAAGAATGCTGTCAAAATTTGTAGTATTTGTAGTATTCCGACACAGATGATATCAACCTATGTCGAATGCAATTATTTTGACAAAAAAGTCATACTGTTGAGAACTTACCCCCAACAATGAATGCCTTGACAACTCATATCAATAGATGTATTTATGAAGTAGGCTTTGTTTGGGGTAAGCTCAGTTAATCGATCATAGAACTCCCATGTCCATTCAAATGGGGATAATGATAAATGGATGCCCCTCTGGACTACATGAGAACATTTATGTACTAAATGTACTGTTAAAATGTAAGTGCAAAATTTGTGGGCCTAAGTGCAAATGTTTTTAAAAAAATTTAAAATGTACAAAATTATGTTCATGTGTAGAATGTTGCAATTGAGTTATTTAATTTAAAATTTACTTTCATTAAGTAGGTACTATAATTTAGTTATTTTATTTTCTGTTAAATGTTTTTGTTAATTTTACCATTATTTATATATTTTTTTTGTTAATGAGTTATAGAATAAAAAATAGTGAAAATATTGAGCTTTCAGTATCATATTATTTAAAAAAGTTATAATGCAATTATATGCTTTGTTTTGCCTATGCACGCCACTGGCGACTTTATAAATAAATAATATTTTTAAATTACATGCCAATTGACAGAAAATGTAATAATGTAGTTTTTTTTATCTAGGGCCTAATTTATTGGGTCGTTTGCGTTACAGCCAAAAACTTGTTATAGCTAGAATGCCCTCACCATATTTTTTTGCATAAGCGGTTTCGTATAAAAAATAGTAGAACAAATAATGTGAAATATTTTCGCAGTTTGTAACAACAACAATAATAAATTATTTTAAATAAATTCATTATGCACATGTGCAGCTTTCTTTTTGTACGCCACTAACGGCTTTATTTAAACAAATAACATATACAAATAATATACCAATCTATAAAAAAAAATAATGGTCTTTATTTTTCATACCTTGTAGAATTTTGATTTATTGGACCGTTTTAGAGATATAGCCAAACATGTGTCGTTGGAAGGCTCCTCTCCACTTTTTTTTGTTGTGGGGCCTTAAAAAAGAGAAAATAGCAAAAAGCAAAAAAAGGGACTTATGCAAAAATTTTATACTCTATCGAAGGGCGCCAAGATCATTCCTCTAGCTCCTACCGTTTTTGAGAAAAAAAAAAATATATATATACGAAGATACAGGTAGCCCCTTTGAGGGGGGGGGACAGGGGGAGCAGGCATGATTTCTCGAGGTGGGTCTGTTCGAAAATCTACTTATTTTGACTAGTTCTATTCAGGTTAAAAGGATTTGCTATTACACAAAAGTGGAAGTATCAAACATCTAAGTAGCTAAGCTATTTTACTGTATTTCCTTTTTGATAGAGAAACAATCAATTAATAATGACACAACCGGCTGAAAATATTTTAATCGATTCAATTCCGTCACAAAATATTGTTTACATCACATTTGTCAAACTGCCCCCATTTTGGGCTACAAAACCTGAGAGTTGGTTTGCTCAAGTCGAATCACAGTTTGTAGTGTCTATAGTACAAGATCCGGCATAAGGAATTAATACCCTCATCTGTTATTCAGATAAGAAATAGTTTTTATGAAAGATCGCATGTAGGCTAATAGATCGCGATTAGGTTGCCTAGCTATATCTTGACCCGAAGCCATTTAATTTGAAAAAAAAAAAATTGATTTTTTCTTTTTTTTTTTTTGTCAGGCGAAATCGAAATTTTGTCTTTAACCGTATATAGCAGCGAAACCATTAATCCTACAGGAATTTTTCAAGGAAGCAAATTCATCATCATTTTATAATCTTTCTAATACATCGCTACCAGTTTTTTCCTAGAACCAATGTTTATCTAGATATTCGCAAGAGGTGAGAAAACACGTTTCCTCGGAAAATCTAAATTTCCATTTGTATCGCTCCTTGCGTTCTTATTTTTTGTCGTAGGGCAAAAAATAAAAAAGAGACTTGTGGCTTATTAAATTGTCCACAAATTCGTTAGGTCATAGTTTTTTGCCGTAGGAGCCACCGTTTAGGAGTTATGGACGTTTTAAGCAAAAAAGTGCAAGACACCGCCATCTTAAAAGGCCCGCAGGGCCCAAACCAAGAGTCGCAGTAAAATTTGGAACATAGCAAAACGTTCCTCACATTATGTAGTTTTCTTTGGGAGTTTTTATTCTTAGCTATCTCTCATAGATTCCGAGTTACTGGCGAAAAACTGTTTTCAGAGATGCGCCATCCGAAGGGAACTTTTCGTCGAAAACGTGACATCTAAATATACTCATATTTTCAAAAATACGATACCGCGACGCCTGTACCATGTCGATACAGAAAGAGGAAGACTTGTATCGCATCGTAAATTGCACGCCGAAATTCGAAAATTCGGCCAGACACGAACGAATCAAAATTGACATTTTTGGCATTTTTCGTTTGACGTTTCTCGATCGCGATTTTGTGTTAGAAGAGTGTCTTTCGCCCATCTCTTTCTGTCGCAAAAAAAAAGAGATAGTCGACCTTCCCCTGTTAATAACTAATCAACCATAAATAGTACAACAACGAAAGATAACCTAACAGACGTAGAATTTAATTCTAAATCGACCTGCACCTATCCTATCAAATATGTTTAAAAAAGCCTTTTTTAATGCAAATTCGCAAAGAGTAAGGGGTACAGACGTGTAGAATTTTACTTCAAGAACCCGTTACAACAGTTGAGCTCTTTTATTTTTTTTGCCCTACGACAAAAAATAAGGACGCTAGGAGCGATACAACTGGAAATTTACATTTTCCAAGGAAACGTGTTTTTTTCTCATGTCTTGCGAATATCTAGATAAATGTTGGTTCTAGGAAAAAACTGGTAGGGATCTATTAGACAGATTATAAAAAACCGCTGCCCAAGGAATCACTACTTCCACATCCGGATTTTCTATCCAAGTCACACAACGAAAAATGGAAATAATTGTTTATGGAACTTTAATAATATAATATTTGAAATCCTCTACCCCAAAAACCCATAAAACGATACCCCACATCGGTAGTGGGGTGGGGGTGGTGACAGGGGGTGGGAGTGGGGGGTGGATAAAGTAAAAAAATATTTTGAGGTTTCTGGTTCTTGTATACACACTAAATCACATTTTTTTCATCCCCTTTAATAATTGGGTGGGGGTGGTAATGGGAGTGGCCAATGCCAAAATTTTTTTGGAGACCTTAGCTTCTCTTGTATATACTAAATACCAATTTGATGGACTCTTACCTGCTTGATTTACCTATTTTCCCCAAATTTACCCCAATTTACCCCCTAACCCTTCGACGGAACAAGATGATAATGTAATCTAGTTCTGGATCTCGTTAAAGTACATATGTTTACCAAATTTCAAGTCAATATCTCAAACAGTTCCAGAGTAAACGTGCGCACAAAAAAAGTTAGAGACCGACAGACCGAAATTTTTTTTCGCTCAAACTTGAAATCTCGACGTTTCATGATATTCTAAGCCTATTTGAATAATAAAAATTTTTAAAAAATTTTTTGTCGTTACTATACTTCCACTGGATGTGGAAGTAATTATGATGAATTTGCTTCCTTGAAAAATTCCTGTAGGATTAATGGTTTCGCTGCTATATACGTTTAAAGACAAAATTTCGCTTTCGCCTGACAACAATTTTCAAATTGAATGGCATCGGGTCAAGATATGGTTAGGCAACCTAGTCGCGATCAATTAGCCTACATGTTATCTTTTACATAAACTATTTCTTATCTGAATAACAGGTGAGGATATTAATTCCTTATGCCGGATCTTAGACTACTAGGATTGTCAGTGGTAGGAGAAAATATGACCAGGTGTAGCCTCCTTGCCGTTAGAGGTAATAACTAACGTGTACGATATTATCGCAAGTCCCTCTGAAGATAATTACTTCCACATCCAGTGGAAGTATAGTAACGACAAAAATTTTTTTAAAAGTTTGTATTCAGATAGGTTTAGAATGTCATGAAATGGCGATATTTTAAGTTTGAGCGGAAAAAAAATTGTCTGTCGGTCTCTCTGTAACTTTTTTTGTGCGCACGTTTACTCTGGAAACGTTGGAGATATTGACTTGAAATTTGGTACACATATGTAAGTATTTTAACGAGATCTGGAACTAGATTATATTTTCATCTTGTTCTGTCGAAGGGTTGAGGGGTAAATTTGGGGTAAATAGGTAAATCAAGCAGGTAAGAGTCCATAAAATTGGTATTTAGTATATACAAGTGAAGCTAAGGACTCAAAAAAAAAATTTTGGCATTAGCCACCCCCACCTCATTTTTAAAGAACATGGAAAGAAAATGTGATTTAGTGTGTGTACAAGAACCAGAAACCTCAAAATATTTTTTTACTTCATCCACGCCCACTACCACCCCCCTATCACCAACCCCATCCCACTACCGATGTGGGGTATCGTTTTGTGGATTTTTGGGGTGGAGGATTTCAAATATTATATTATTAAAGTTCCATAAACAATTATTTCCACATACAAAATTTTTTCGTTATCAGTGACTTGGATAGAAAATCCGGATGTGGAGGTAGTGATTTTTTGGGCAGCGGTTTTTTTTATGCTAATTTAAAAAATACCTTAATAACGGGACTAACTGCGAGTGAGGAGAAGCGTCTCGACGTTTGCTTTCAGGTTCTCAAATGGGAGACCTCAAACCATCGGATTTTTACCGATCAATGTTGAGTGTTGCAGGAGGCTCCCATATGGTAAGCCAAGAGCTACTAGTTAAAAATTATGGAAAAGATGCTTACCCAAACTATATATATATTGGTATTACAGCCTCAGATAAAACAGATATAAAAGATATTGCGTATCGTATTTGGGAGTCGTGTCAAAGTTTTAATTGAATGCGGAACCTGTACCTACTATATCTGATTTGTTAACTTCATTCAAAAATTTTACAACTAGTTTTCAAAGTTCCCTTAAACAAGTTTTGCAACGTCAAGAAATTTTCGGTTCAATTCAATCTCAAATTGCCTTGAGAAGTATTGATCCTCCTACCTCCACATCAGTTTGTAACAATTGTAAAGCTCGAGACAGTTCTAGACCTAGAACTCGTTCTCCAAATCGTAGCAATAATCGTAGTAGATATGATCCTACAAATAATACAATTTGTTATTGGCACTAACTGTATAACGATAAGGCTTTTTATGTGGAGACTCCTGGAGTATTCATCATCACTCCAATAACTTATTTATAATATAAAGTAGTCAATTATTTGCATGAGGATCAGGTCACTTCTGAGTTTAGTTACATAATTCAGCAGTTTGTCATATTTTATTTACAACTGATCTAAATTCAGAAGTAATCAGGTCAGATCCCCCCTTCCCGATGCTGCTCCACCCCGCACAGGATACTCACTTCTGAACTTTGGGTTAGTTAAGTGGTGGGGTAGAAATACTGATGTTTTTGGTAGTTTTTTCATAGAAATTCCAACCTAAAAATATCGAAGAATGAAATGCTACGTACAATCCTACAAACCAAGAACATTAAATTAACTTTTTAAGTTGTCAAAAGTCAAAACAAAAGTGTTTTATTTTATTTGCTTCAAGTCAGGTCAATTTTGACCGGGTCAGATGTGACCCAAGTGAACTAATCCTCATGCAAATAAGACTACTATAATCCAGTGAAATTAGACTTTTCTGATCTAACAAAATATATCCTTGATTTTTTTTTTGAAATCGATTTATTTTGGTGTTTTAAAGAAAATCTTAAAAATCGGCAACGAGATCACTACGGCATAAAAAAATATTCAAGGTCAAAGTTCACAAAAAACGTTTTTTTGCGAATATCGCGCTTTCTATGGCTCGGAGGCCAATTGAGGTTATTATGGAAATGAAAGATAATGAAATTGCGCACAAAAATGATTTCTTCCATTTTTTATGTACAACGAACGGTTTAGGCAAAAATGTGCCTCGAAGTTTCCGCGCAGAGCATATAATATGCTCCATTTCATATAGTCCATGCATAGAATACGTGCTTGTCTATCTATATTATTAGCTGATCGATATATATTTACCGTCATATACAGTAATATTTGCTAAATCTTCACATTAAAATTTATTGGTTATATATTTAGAGTGTGTTTCACTTGAAATGGTAACACCAACTTTTTATTATTTTTTTTTCAATTTGAATCAAATTTGACTTAATAATCCAGTCAATGAGTGCTCAAAAGAGAGGTGTAGATGGAATATGCGAGACTTTTTGACTTCAGGACTTTGTTAGGAGTAGTTAGCAGGTAAACATACTAAAAGTCCCCACCCCTGGGAGGCGAGCTTACGGTGGGAGGAGGAGGGGAAGGTCCCATTTTTAGGTTTTTCGATTATATCTCGGAAACGGTGGACTCTAGAAAAAATATGTTCTAAATAAATTAAATTCCCTATAAAATTGTTTCCATACATATTTGTCGAATTTCCAACGGTTTTTGAGATATACGTTATTGAAAATCGATACTTTTCGAAAAAATCATTTCTACCTAACTCTTTTTGTCAAACATTTGCTTCTAGTGCCTTCCACGATCGTTTCTCAGAAAAATTGTCAGAAACGAAGTTGTAGAGCATTAAATTTTCTTCAATTTGATATACACTTAAAAAATATTTTTTTCGAAAATTATCGATTTTCAATAACGTATATCTCGAAAACCGTTGGAAATTCGACAAATATGTATGGAAAAAATTTTATAGGAAATTTAATTAGCTTCCATTTTCATTTAGAACATATTTTCCTAGAGTCCACCGTTTCCGAGATATAATCGAAAAATACGAAAATGGTACCTTCCCCCCTCCCTCCCACCGTAAGCTTACCACCCAGGGGCGGGGACTTTTAGTATGTTTACCTACTAACTACTTCTAACAAAGTTCTGAAGTCAAAAAGTCTCGCATATTCCATACATCCTATATATTCATTGACTGGACTATAAGTAAAGAATAACGTAGGATCTACTTATGGCCAGAAAAACATTCGCCTTCTACAAATGCAAAGCCACCTGCGGTACCAAAATATGCGGAGAAAATCAAGAAATCATATTAGGAATTTTTTTGTCGGAAAATTTTGTTAATGAAACTTGTTCAGAATTGTCCAAAAATCTTAAGTCCAAAATTTAATCAAAATAAAAAAATATATAGTATGCCTTGCGCGGAAACTTCGAAGCACATTTTTGTCTAAACCGTTCGTTGTAAATAAAAAATGGAAGAGATCATTTTTGTGCGGAATTTCATTATCTTTCATTTTTATAATAACCTGAATTGGCCTCCGAGCCACAGAAAGCGCGATATTCGCAAAAAACCGTTTTTTGTGAACTTTGACCTTGAATAATTTTTTATGCCGTAGTGATCTCGTTGCCGATTTTTAATATTTTCTTTAAAACACCAAAATGAATCGACTTCAAAAAAAAATGAATGATATATTTTGTTAGATCAGAAGCCATATTTTTGTCTAAAATGACTGGAGTAGTACAGTAAAATTAGAAGTTGACCCGGAACAAAGGACACCGCACGTTTTATACGTAAATTGGTTGCCTGTCAAATTTGATGAATTTTTGATATGTTGTAGTTCAACTGATTCTGAATAATAAGTTCCTTTGGCGAAACTACAGATTATGGACAGTTTCTCCGATAGGTGGCTGCAGACTGGACTACCCCTCGATACTTATCAACGATTTCTCAAAACGTACTACAGGTATTGAAATTCTAACTGCTGGAAATTAATAACTAGACTATTTACCATTATTTGATCCTAGATTGATGTGCCTGAACTTCCGGTTTTGCCGGAAGTGACGTCAAATCACGTTTTTCGAATGCACTTACTTCAATTTAATGCATGATATATATAAGTAGTAGGGGAAGGTAATCTCGTCTTTGCACGAAATATTTACAAAAAAGCCGTCTTCATTACATAGACCGTCATGTTCGTTACCGTCTGAATGGACAACTCAAAGACGAATAAATTAGATATCGTGTGTATAACCCAGCTATTAGTTATTGAAAATAAAATTAATCAAGAAAAGCATATTATCAAATAATTTATTTGATTAGATCATTTTTCTTTTAACTCTTTACTGTGTTTACTCTAGTTCTTGTTAGTTTGTCTTATAGTATCCACAAATAAACACAATAATAAACGTGGGTTTTACATATTTCTATTTGCATTAATGTAGGTATCCATTTTTACGTCCAGTGGAAGTATAGTAACGAGAAAAAAAAATTTAAAATTTTTTATTGTTAGTTAGTTAATAGGCTTAGAAACTCACGAAACGTCGAGATTTTAAGTTTGAGCGAAAAAGAAATGTCTGTCTGTCGGTCTGTCTGTAACTTTTTTTTTGTGCGCACGTTTACTCTGGAACCGTTTGAGATATTGACTTGGAATTTGGTACACATATGTATTTTAACGAGGTCTAGAACTAGATTATATTTTTATCTTGTTTCGTCGAAGGGTTGGGGGGTAAATTGAGGTAAATTTGGGTAAATTTGGGGAAAATAGGTAAATCGAGCAGGTAAGAGCCCATAAAATTGGTATTTAGTATATACAAGAGAAGCTGAGGTCTCAAAAAAAATTTTGGCATTAGCCACCCCCATTACCACCCCCACCTCATTATTAAAGGGGATGAAAGAAATTGTGAGTTAGGGTGTGTACAAGAACCAGAAACCTCAAAATGTTTTTTTACTTCATCCACCCCCACTACCACCCCCTATCACCACCCCCACCCCGCTACCGATGTGGGGTATCGTTTTATGGGTTTTTGGGGTAGAGGATTTCAAATATTATATTATTAAAGTTCCATAAACAACTATTTCCACATACAAAAAATTTTTTTCGTTGTGAGTGACTTAATAAGTTTAATACAAATTACTATTCTTACACTTCTCCTGAACAAACGCTACTCGTAACAGTTGGGCAAGTTTTAATCTACATTATACAGCTCCTTGGCCGCGAAACATTTATTGCAATTACACATCCCTATACCCCAGATGACGCTATCCCACTGGTAAAAATATTCGCGCATATTGGCTCCGCCCCTGTCATCTTCTCGTAATAATTCTACTCTACACCGTTCCTTGCACTTGCAGGACACTAATTCTTGACAGTGTTTGCTCATATCCGGAAGTGTTGTCCATAGAGGTTTGTATATTAAATCAACTTTTTTCCATCCCTACTGGCAAGGATCATGTTCCTGAAGTTTACTACTCAGGTAATTTCCCCAAATATTACACCGAAAAATAGCCCATTTCATGTGATGCAATAGTGTATACGCAGTTGGAGGAATATTGTCAATATTTCGACTTCGTTGGGTAAAAAGTATTCTACACGCCTTATCAACTGCATCTGCTGTACTAGAATAGTATAATACATAAATACAACAAAACGCTCAAATACAGAAAACTTTAGGCTATCAGATGTTGGTGCTATTTTTAACAGGCTAGAATATTCTTGAAAAGCCGAATCACAAATCACGAGATGACATCCATGTTTTCCACGCAACCTTCTTTCCAATACCAGAAAACGATGAAACTGTATCGCATCCTGTGAGTGCATGGAAAAATGAAAGATTAAAATATAATTCATGAATGGGAAGACACTGCAAATTCTTTCCAATTCCGTACTCAACCTAAAGTTCTTTGACTTCTGCAATACGTGAAAATGCAAACAGTGCTATAACAATGACATCTGAATCAACCATCTTAATGATTATTTTGCTGTGACCTAGCTGCATCCAGGGTGTGCAAAAGAAGACGTGCATCTGCTTCTTCGTGCGATGAAGGTGACCTGGAGGCCACGCTCTCTTCGTCATCTGATGAAATTACCCTGTCTTTGTATGTGCAGTATACTTGTTTTTCGTGACTTCGTATTGTAACTAAATCCTTTGCTAAAAACATACTATTCACCGGTTTACTGAACTTTTTATATAATTATTACACATACTATAGGATACTCTTCGCAGTTCTCTTGTAAATAATTTTAGTTTTTGGACATTCTAAATTTTGTGATACCAACTTTGTTGGTGAAACACTCGTTAGTATAAAAAATATATTAAAAAAAAAGTTAAAAAAATACATCCAATCTGTGTGAAACACACCACCCTTGGATTTCAAGAATCGAATCGAACAATATTTTATAATAAATTAAACATTAACATATGAAAGTTTTTTGTCTGCGAGCGATATTTACTGTTTTAGAAATATGCCGATCAAATGCAATATACTCTTCGTTTTCGTATTTGCGAAGAGTGTATCCCTAAATTAAATCTGGAACAAAGAAAAAACAATTAGTGTGTAGTGTAGTTTGTAGTGTAGTAGTGTAGCGAATACATAGTTGCCAAATTAAATTAATAATAACAGGATAGCACAGAGTTGCGGTGATTCTTACTGAGCGAACCAAACCCCTGACTTCTCTATTAATTTGCAAATAAAATAAAAACCATTGTTTTTACGAAATAATTGCGTATTACCTTTTTTGTAGAATATTCAATTATCTTTAAAATGAGACTTTGCGCTCAAATTAGTTGATTAGTTCTTGAGATATTTGAACCTAAAGAAATTAGTATGGCGGCCATTTTGATGACGTCATCACGGCTAACATAATCACTTCTGAGAGTGTCTCCCGACGGATGTCTACAACCCACCTCTAAATTTTGGCGCTGGTATCCAGAAGTGAAATATTTTCACATAATTTGCTGCTTATTCCACGCACTGTAGTGTGTGTACAAGAACCAAAGGCCTTAAAAAATTTTTTTACGTTATTAACCCCCACTGCATATCAAAAAGCATTACAGAATATGATATACATGGAAACTTATGCAGTTTACGCACCAATAACAGTATACAGGCAGATAAATGAATGAAAATGACCAAAAATATAGTCGTAGCTCATAGCCTTTTGACCTTGTCGTTTTGTGATACCTATATTCAAATTCTGCGAATAAAAAAACCTAAAATATAAGGGTCTTGGTACTTAAAATTTTGTTACGCACAAAAAAGGACACAAAAATTACTAATATTGGCAAAAAAATGGCCAACCATGAATTTCGAATCCTATATGTCAAAAAAATTACAGAATGTGACATACATGGACACTTATTTAGTTCGCGCACAATTAACCGTTTACAAGCAGATAAATGACTAGAAAATTATCAAAAATAACCAAAAACCGCTGCCCAAGGAATCACTACTTCCACATCCAGATTTTCTATCCAAGTCTCTCACAAAAAAAAAATTGTGGAAATGTGGAAATAATTGTTTATGAAATTTAATAACATAATATTTGAGATCGTCTACTTCAAAAACCCATAAAACCACATGCCACATCGGTGGTGGCGGTGGTGGTGGTGAAAGGGGGGTGGTAGTGGGGGGTGGATAACGTAAACAAATTTTTGAGGCCTTACACACACTAAATAACAGCTTTATATTTTTTTCACCTCCTTTAATGGGGATGGCTAATGTCAAACATTTTTTGACACCTTAGCTTCTCTTATATATACTAAATACCAATTTTAAGGACTCTTACTTACTTTATTTACCTATTTACCCTTATTTACCCCCATTTACCCCCCCAGCCCTTTAACAGAATAATATAAAAGTATATTCTAGTTCCAGATCTCGTTAAAATACATACGTGTAACAAATTTCAAGTCAATATCTTAAACAACTCCAGTAGTCGGTCGCACAATAAAAGTTACAGACAGACAGGCAAACAGACCGATAGACAGAATTCTTTTTTCTCAAACTTAAATTCTCAACGTTTCATGACATTCTAAGCCTATTTGAACAATAAAAAATTTTCAAAATGTTTTTTTCTCGATACTATACTTCCACTAGATCTGGAAGTAAAATGGTCGTAGTTCGTAGCCCTTTGATCTTTTCGTTTGTGATACAAATTCTGAGAATCAAAGAACTTAAAATAAAAGGGTTTTTCATTCCCAAGGAAATGGCTTTGGGAACGTAGCCCGTATAGCTACGACGAAGTGTATTACGAGTCGTTATATCTATTCTAGCCTAGTCGAAGAAGAGAAAGAAAAAAAAGACAATGCAGGTAATAAACAAGGACACACTCTTCACGCCCAGGGGTCTTTCAAGGCGACTTTATATAAACCCACAAAACTGGAGACCACGGTTGGTAGGTGTTTACAACATAAACAATAGGATACAACTCTAAACCTACGCCAATCTATAGCTTAATTATTCTTATCAAATATAGGAAGTCCAGTACAATTTTACTTAATGGCGGCTTTTCATTAATTAGAGCTACCATGTTTGATATATTTGTTGGGAGCATTAAAGTTAAGTTTGCAATATTTGCAAGAAACCTATTAATTTCTATACTCTATAGTATGAATATGTGATTTAAATCACATGTGTATAAGGGGGAATCTGCAAGGTGCATTTTGTAGAAAGCGCCAAAAAAGTAAAGGAGCTCATCACAAACGGGATGCAAGATACGGAAATTATCGTAAGAGATAAAACTAAGAAAAAGACACTCCACATTACCGGCATAGACGGTATAACGACAAAGGAAGAGGTTATGGATGCAATTACACAAACCGGAGTAAAGAAACCCGAAGTAATTGTGAAATCCATGAGACCGGCATATGGTGGCAATCAAAATGCCACAATAGAAATATGTGAAAGTGCAGCACAAAACCTAATTAAGACCGGAAGAATAAAAATAGGTTGGATTAGCTGCCGAGTGATAGAACGGGTTACGCCCGCTAAGTGTCACAAGTGCCAAGAATATGGACACGTGGCGCGAAACTGTCAAGGCCCGGATAGGGAAGAAAGATGTCTAAACTGTGGAAAGACAGGACATAAGGCAAGAGAATGCAACGACAAAGCATTTTGTCCAAGCTGTAAAAAAGAAGGCCACAGAGTAGACAGCATGAAATGCCCAATCTACAAAAAACTAGTAGATCAAGAAAGGCTAAAAGGAAGGGGAAGGAGGACCCCAAGAACGTAAATACCCTCACAAAATGCAGCCCAACCCTAGAAGAGACGAGCCGGCACGCCACAAAAAAGGCCTTAGGGTACTGCAATGCAATTTGAACAGAAGAAGGGTGGCACACGACATCGCTTTTGCCACGGCTACAGAGAGAAATGTAGACCTTCTAATTGTCACAGAACCCAACAAGAAAATAATAGAAGGAAAAGGCAGGATTACCGACCACAGGAAGGACGTGGCCCTATACATTAGAAATAGGCAAACAAAAGTGTCTAAATTAGAAATCGGGGAGGGGGTTGTAACCATACACTTCAAAGGCTATAGGATCTGCTGTTGTTATAGTTCCCCGAATATCCCGCTAGGAACATTCAAGCAGGAAATCGACGATATCATGAGCAAATGCAGGAATACGCCAGGCGAAAGCATTGTGGCGGGTGACCTAAACGTGAAATCCCCGCAGTGGGGCTCTCCGACTACGGACAGAAGAGGAGAGTATTTCACACAATGGCTCTCGGAATTAAATATGGTGGTACACAATACTGGCAGGATACCTACCTTCGCTAGAGGAAATGTGGAGTCTTTCATAGACGTCACGTGCTCTACGCAGGGAGTAGCAAGACGCATATCAGGATGGGAAGTACTTGTGACGGAAAACCTGAGTGACCACAGAGACATACTATTTGATATCGAGGATAAGTCGCTACGTCCTACGGAGCCGAGAAGCGAACTGATGGTCGATTGGAACTCTTTCAAGACCCTGGTGGAATGGAAGCTAGATAGGGATGGAGAACAAGATACAGTGGAATTCCTGCAGGAAACACTGAAAGAAGCCTACCGCGGAAGTACGCAAAGGCTTGAAAACAGACAAGGGATGCCATACTGGTGGGATGACGACATAGCGGCTAAAAGACACGAATGTCTAACAAAAAGAAGAATTGCCACGAGAACGGCAAGGGACGATAGTATTGCTGACGAGGACAAGCTAGAAGCAAAAGAAGCATACAAGGCAGCAAAAAAGGAGCTGCAGAAGAAAATAAATACCTCAAAAAGCAAGCACTGGAATCAGTTGTGTGAAAAACTGGAAGATGACATTTTCGGCCAAGGATACAAAATAGCGGCTAAAAGCTTAAAAGCATACGCCTCCTATGACTTGGACATAGATACTAAAATGGAAATAGTAGAAGAACTCTTCCCAACGAGAGAAGACAAATGGGAACATATGGCAAGAGTAGAAAATATAGATCCGTTCACGCAAGAGGAACTGAACCAGGCCCTACAAGAACTAAAAGTCGGGAAAGCCCCAGGCCACGATGGTATTCCTGCAGAGGCTATCAAGGTAGTGGGCAAGATAGCACCCAATTGGCTCTTAGGTATTCTAAATAGACTACTGAGAGAGCAAAACTTTCCAAAGAATTGGAAGAAAGCAAGATTGGTTCTTATACCAAAACCAAGAAAAGACGGCATAGACACAGTAGCATATAGACCAATATGCTTACTTACTACCATAAGCAAGCTCTACGAAAAAATGATAAAAAGAAGACTGGAAGAAGCTTTGGAAAACACAGAAAGACTGTCGGACCATCAATATGATTTTCGAAAAGGCAAATCAACACTGCACGCTGTGGAAAAAGTGAGACAGCTAATCAGTGACAATGGGACAAAGAAGTGGGGAGCATTAATCACTCTTGATGTTCGGAATGCCTTCAACACCGCACCATGGGGAAAAATCATGAAGGAGTTAACGAAAAGGGAAATCCCACAGTACCTCGTTAACATCGTGAGCAGCTACCTCGAAGAAAGATCGTTGGAGATCGAAAGAGGAGAAGTCTTTAAAGTTACAGCTGGAGTCCCGCAGGGTTCAGTACTCGGTCCGACATTATGGAATATCCTCTACGATGGCGTTCTGAAAGAGAAAATGCCGGAGGACACTTGGGTCGTAGGATTTGCCGACGACATCGCTCTAGTGCTAGTAGCAGACAGAGAAGAAGGATTAGTCTCCAAGGCAGATGACGCTTTGGAGATCATAGATGCATGGATGAGGCGCCATTGCTTAGAACTCGCCCCAGAAAAAACGGAGGCGGTTATCCTCAAAGGGAAAAGGGACAGAAAACATATCAGCTTCCAACTGAGAGACGTCCAAATTATCCCCAAGAAACACGTGAAGTACCTAGGAATAATAATCGACGAAAAGGGGACTTTCGGCGAACACATCAAGCATACGATCAAGAAAGTAGAAGCGAACATAGCATCACTTTCGAGAATTATGCCCAATATAAAAGGACCTGGAAGCAAGAAGCGGGAGGTCTTATACAACGTGACACAGTCGATACTGACGTATGGAGCCCCGATATGGCACGCGGCTATAGAGAGAAGACGGCATAAACAAATGCTAATAAGCACCCAAAGGAAAGCGCTATTAAGGGTCATAAGTGGGTATAGGACGATATCTGCGAGTGCAACTCAAGTAGTGGCAGGGATACTCCCCATAGACCTTTTGATAGATGAAAGGAGAAGATTCTATGAAAGAGAAGACGGGGGTACGCTAAAAGCCAAGAAAACGGAGAGAGAGACCAGCCTGGAGAGATGGCAGGCGCGGTGGACGGACACGCTTGATGTAGCTCAGTGGACCAAAGTTCTCATACCCGACGTGAGGACATGGGTCAAGTGCCGACATAGACATACGGACTATTTTACAACTCAGATGCTGACTGGACACGGATCCTTCAAAGTCTATACGCACAGGATAGGCAAGGCAGAAGAGGAGATATGTGCATACTGCGAACACAGGGACACAGTAGCACATACAATGTTCGAATGCATTAGATGGGAAGCCGAAAGACAGAGGGTAAATCTGGAATCAGGAGTCATATTAAACGAGAACAACATCATTGAAGAAATGATGGAGAACTGCGAAAAATGGAGCTCGATAGAGAAATACATCAGAAAAGTGATGAAATCAAAAGAACAGGAAGAGAGGGACATGCAAAGGAGACACGAGAATTAAGGCAGAATCTCAGACATTCAGATGCATGCTGCAAAGCGATTCCAGGGTGCGAGAGTGAAGAGGTGGGGGTTTTTAGTGGGTGGAAATCCCACACTACCACGGGCCGTGGTGTCTTTGAAAGATTTTCCCCCACCGAAAAAAAAAAAAAAAAAAAAGGTGCATTTTGTAAAGATGTTGTTTAAAATTACCGTGATTAAATGCTATCCTAGTTAAGGAAACATAGGCCGACCTGGATAGCTTAATTGTTTTGTACAAGGGTTGTTTTCTTACATTAGGATAAATCAAACCATATTTGTATTTTTTCGTTGCAAGAATATGTCCAGTGAGTTTGCCATTTTTCATACATCCGCTTTTTTAATTCAGCTATCAAGTCATCGTGAAACACTTGCTTCATTCCTGTGGGTGCGTCCATTTTGGATACTTTCTTGGCAAGTACATCGGCTTTGTAATTTCCTTTCAGTGCATTTTGACCCATATGAAATTGAGAGATTTATTTCTAGATGACAAAAACATGTGTTTCTTTATAATGTCGCACATAATTACTTCCACGTCCAGTGGAAGTATAGTAATGACAAAAAAATTTTTTAAAATTTGTATTGTCCAAATAGGCTTAAAATGTCATGAAACGTCGAGATTTTAAGTTTGAGCGAAAAAAGAATTTCTGTCTGTCTGTCGGTCTGTCGGTCTGTCTGTAACTTTTTTTTGTGCGCACGTTTACTCTGGAACCGTTTAAGATATTGACTTGAAATTTAGTACACATATGTACTTTAACGAGATCTAGAACTAGATTATATTTTCATCTTGTTCCGTCGAAGGGTTGGGGGGTAAATTGGGGTAAATTTGGGGTAAATAGGTCAATCAAGCAAGTAAGAGTCCATAAAATTGGTATTTAGTATATACAAGAGAAGCTAAGGTCTCAAAAAAATTTTTGGCATTAGCCACCCCCATTACCACCCCCACCCCCTTATTAAAGGGGATGAAAAAAAATTGTGATTTAGTGTATGTACAGGAACCAGAAACCTCAAAATATTTTTTTACTTCATCCACCCCCCACTATCGCCCCCCTATCACCACCCCCCACTCCACTACCGATGTGGGGTATCGTTTTATGGGTTTTTGGGGTAAAGGATTTCAAATATTATATTATTAAAGTTCCATAAACAATTATTTTCACATACAAAGTATTTTCGTTGTGAGTGACTTGGATAGAGAATCTGGATGTGGAAGTAGTGATTCCTTGGGCAGCGGTTTTTGTTATTGTAAAGTTTGGGGGAGCGGTTTTCAAGGGCCTTCAATACTGACATAGAATCCGTTAATATTAAAAATTTATCGTGGCGACTATCTATTATCCAGTCGAGAGCAAACAAAATTGCTGAAGCTTCGGCAGTGTATATACTAGTATCCATAGGCCGTGTTTTTTTTTTCAGCTTCGTTAGTTGTTGAGATATATACACCGTATCCAACCCCCTCGGCGGATTTGGACCCGTCTGTGTATATATGGTAATAATTTGCATATTGGTTTAATATAGTCTTTACCTTTAGTGCATTAATTATTGGTAAGTCCGAGTATTTGGGAAATTTGATATTTATTCAACTCGTGTGGTATGGAGTAAATAGGTAACATGTCGAAGTTTAGTAAATGCGGTTCATGTGTGCTTGTTTCAATGAAGGTGTCTGTTATTGGCGGAGAATTTTTTTTGTCCAGAAGCTATTCATCAAGACGTGTGTATTTAAAGTACTAATTTTCTCAACACATTTTTCATCATAACTTCTTGTTTTTGAAAGAATTTTTTCTGCTAGGTATTGCGTCCTAATGAATAATGGGACTTCTCCAGCCTCTACCAATAGTGACTCTACATGGGTTGATCGAAGGGTTCCTAAGAATATCCGTATCGCTTTATATTGGGTTGTGTCAAGCTTGCATAACAGTGTATTGCAAGCAGCGCCATATAATATGCAGCCGTAATCTATAATAGAACGTGTGTAGGATCTATAAAACAACAAACACGTTTCTGGGTGTGCTCCCCATTTTTTGTTTGTAGTTAATTTTAAAATATTTATACTTTTCTCGCATTTATCAAGACATGATATAATTTGTTTTTTCCAAGTGAGTTTCGTGTCTAAAATAAGCCCAAGGTATTTAAATGAGCTATGGACTGGTATTTGCAATTCTCCTATATTAAGATAACTAGTTTCAAGTAATCTGTGTCTCGTAAAATATACTACAGCTGATTTCTCGATCGAAAGATTAAGACTTAATTCAGAAAAATATTGTTTACATACATACACACTACACAGTGTGTCTCAGTATCTTATGACAGTTTGCTGTTGATTTATCTGTGCAATGAATTACAAAGTCATTTGCATACTGTAAAAAGCGAATTCTATTATCCCAAAGAAGATGAAAATCGAAATTATATACATTAAAAAGAAGAGGGCTTAGCACGGAGCCCTGTGGCAAACCTTGCGATGATGTTCAGGGGCCGTATATGGTATTGTCAACTTTGAGAGACACTTCTCGATTTATAAAAAGTTTAACGATATTAATAGCACAAATTTTGGGTATTTCGAGAGCCATTAGTTTTTCTATGAGTATACTTAGGTTGACATTGTCATACGCACTCGTTATGTCCAGAAATAAAGCGGATAAATATGAATTTTCTGAATAACAATTTGGTATATCAGTGACCAAGTGTGAGAGGCAGTTTAAGGTGTCTTTCCCCTTCTGAAACCATATTGTGTATCTGGTAGCAAGCGATTGTTTTCCAACCACCACTCTAATCGATTTTTTATTATCCTCTCCAAGGTTTTAAGCAAGCATGACATAAGTGTTATTGGACAATATGATTTGATATCGATATGATTTTTTCCAGCCTTATGAATTAAAATAACGATGGATTTCTTGAACATCGAGCAATCTTGACCGTATAAGTAAATATCAGTGTAAATTTCCACTAGCAGTAACTTTGTACTTAAAGGTAGGTTTAAAATCATGTTGTATGTAACAGAATCAATACCTGGAGAAGTATTGCGATTATGTTTTAACGTTTACTCCAATTCAGAAAGTGTAATAGGTTTCTTTAGAAAGTGGTCTATGTTGGGAGGGTAACTAGGTAATTCATTTACCACACTGTCTGGGGCTAAATTGTCCAAGAATTGCTCAATTTGTTCATTGTTAAGGGGGCAGTAATTATTGTTTTTATTATTTTTAATGATTCGAGCCATGTTCCATATTTTAGTGGAAGGATTTATTTCACTGCAGAATTTTTCCAATTTTCTTTAGCTTTTTGTTTGTAGGTATACTTGCACTTGGCGTTGCATTTCAAGAAAGTTTCTACGGACTTTGTTAGATTACAGTATTAGCTATGTAAGGTGAAGCGCAAGTAATGTTGGGCACGGAGTTCGTAATGTGTGTGGACGGAAGTCTCGTATAGACACCAGTATTTAAAATAATTATATTACTAAAATAACTAAGTGCATCATTAAATAATTTTTCTTGAGAATTCTCTATGGAAGAACCCCAAAGCGCATGATGTGTGTTGAAATCATCACCTACAATAAATTCAGATTGTAGTTGTTTAAATATGTTCTGCCAATCTGTAATTGTGGCATTTATATTTGGATGTTTATAAAGAGATACAATATAGTACAGTAACTGGAGGTTTTAACTTCGGAATAATGTCATATTGAACGGATTTCGTTCATTTTTGGCAGTATAATAGTAAATGCTTCAACGAAAAGTTTATATATTGTGCGGGGGCTTGCTAATTTATAGGGGGTGGATGCCACCTCCTCACATGGGGTGGCACTTAAAAAATACATATATTTATTGGAGCTGAAGTAGAATCAAATTTTAAGAAGAAAAGGTTCTATGCAATTTTTCACATAAATTGAGTGTTTTTAAGTTATAACTTCAAAATTGCGATATTAGCTTAAAAAAATGTATTTCCAAACAGCTTTCGTCAAGTATCTCGAAAAGTATTACTTTATCGAAATTATGTTACAAACCAATTACAGAAAGTACAAACTGGGAATTAATTATATTTTTTGTTTATTGATGTAGGATTAATAATTTCGGAGATATTTAAGTTTATATTTGCTATCCAAGTGTTTCGAAATTACCTTTAAAGTTTAAAATGCATTTCTTTCTGAAGCAAGTGCTCTAAATGAGCAAAAAAAATTGAGCATCTAGGTAATGCTACATCTTAACGAAAAACTGTATTTGAGATAATTTTTTTAAATTACTGGCTAATTAGAGTAACAAAATGGCGACCTTTTTATATAAAAAAATATAAATACTCATATTTTTCCGTCATAACTTCTTTATTTCTTATGCTACAGGAACGAGTAAAAAATAATTTGAAAGCGCAATTAATTGTCTTTAATTTCATTTCTTAGCATGCGTGACGTAGGTGTCACAGTTTGTGAGATATTTAAACTGCATTTTTCGTCTTATAAACGTTCGGACGCCATTTGCAAACTTTCATATCTCCGAAACTATTAAATCTATGTAAATAAATAAACAAATAACAGTTTCTGAACTTCATTTTTGGTCTCTACCCATTTTTCAATAAAACTAATATTTATCGAGATATTTGGAAAAGGAAAAAAAATTACGTTTTATCGAAAATACCTTTATAGATTAAACTGTATTTTTGTTCTAAAGCAAGTGCCTGTATACAAACCAAAAAATTTGAGCATCTACATCATGCTATATATTAATGAGAAACAGTGTTTGAAATTCCTTTTTTTTAATTACTGGCTAATTACAGTAACAAAATGGCGACTTTGTTATTAAAAAAATGTGTAGATGCGCATTGCTTTGGTCATAACTTCTTTATTTTTTATGCTACAGAAATAAATAAAAAAACAGTTGAAAGCTTAATTAATCTACCTATTAGCATCCTTGACGTAGGTGTCACAGTTTCTGAGATATTTAACTCTCACTCTAAATAATTATCTTATGAACTCTTGGATGCCAAATGTAAACTTAAATATCTCCGAAATTATTAATCCTACATCAATAAACAAAAAATATAATTAATTCCCAGTTTGTACTTTCTGTAATTTTTTCGATAAAGTAGTACTTTTCGAGATACTTGACGAAAGCCGTTTGGAAATAGCTTTTTTTTAAGCTAAAATCGCAATTTTGAAGTCGTTATTATAACTTAGAAACTATCAATTTATGTGAAAAACTGCATAGAACCTTTTCTTCTTAAAGATTCTACTTCAGCTCCAAGCCCCTGAGAGGGGGTGGCATCCACCCCCTATAAATTAGCAAGCCCCCGCACAATATAGAAACTTTTCTGTGAAGCATTTACTATTATACTGCCAAAAATGAACGAAATCCGTTCAATATGACATTATTCCGAAGTTTTGCATATTTTTTACATCTAGGTACTGTACTAATAGCTACATTTTTTTTGTCAATTTTTATAGATATCGCACACAATTCTATTCCAGTGTTGTAATTATAATCAAATTTGGTGGAAATAAATATTGCTACTCCGCCTTTTCCATCAGGACGGTCTTTGCGTATATTATTATAGCCCTTTATATCCATTGCCTGAGTTGGCTTTAACCAGGTTTCTTGGAGGATAGCTATGTAAAATTTTTGTTCTGCTTTTAGTTGGGCAAAAAACTTAGAATTGGAATTTGCTGAACGAATATTCCATTGCAGTATTTTGGGAAAATTCATGACTAAGTATCAGATAAATTGGAAAACAAATTGT
The DNA here is from genome assembly GCA_936432065.2 of Rutpela maculata. NCBI lineage: Eukaryota > Metazoa > Arthropoda > Insecta > Coleoptera > Cerambycidae > Rutpela > Rutpela maculata. The sequence goes on along the minus strand of OW386286.2, from coordinate 155,844,652 downwards.
TAATAGAGTGTTCAATATTACTTGAGAGCCCCGGAAAATCTAAATTTTGTATGCCTGATTGAGAAAATATAGTTTGAATTAAATTTAAAACTCCTTTTATTATTTCATTTTTTACGTCTTCCACTGTTATGTTACCCACCGCTGTTAACGTATGGGAGTAATTTTGAATTGGTTGTCCACAAAAAGACTTAGGATATTCTCTTTGAATTGGTTCAAAGTGCTTTTCTTCTTTTAGGTGGATTGCTAGGTGAATGTAGCACTCTTGTACTCGTAGAGGGCAAAGAGTTGTTTTTACTATATTTTGGTGTTGGTAACGGTGGGAAAGCATTGTTATCATCAATAAGTGGTGTAAATCTATTGATTTTAATCGTGTTGGCATAAGATGGGTTCGAATAAACTTTCTCAGCTTCTTTAAATGATAAATTTAATCTCGACATTGTTTTCTTGATTTTTTTCTGTTTAACATGCATAGGGCAGTCTCTTGATAAGGAGCTATGCGTGTTTGAATGACAGTGGATACATAATACATTGTAGGGATTAGGGCAATCCCGTCATCCCGTCATGAGAGCTACTACATTTGTGGCATTTATAGTATTAGATCTACATTGTTTAGAGGTATGTCCAAACAGTAAACATTTGAAACATTGTATGACGAGAGAGATATAACTTTGCACTTCATAAAGCACCTTATTTATATAAACATGCTGCGGTATTTCAGTTCCAACGAAAGTGACAATTACAGTTTGAGTTGGAATTTGTTCTGAGGATTTGTAATTCTTGTCAGCTAAGCGTGTTATGCGTTTCAAACTTTTAATAGCAACTTTATTCTTTATACGAGAAGTGTTCTTTCGTGAAGTATGTATCTACAAAATGTATCACTCCCTTTTTTTTTCGATACAATGCTGTGGAACATATGCTATTAAATTATTATCTGCAAATATTTTATGCTGTACTAAGTTATTAGCTATTAATGGTGAAGTTACTTCTATTTTAACTCTATTGCGACCAACGGCCGAAAACTCAAAACTCTTTAATATAACAATCATATTCACTTATCTTTTCCAATAAATGCTCTATGGGCAATGGGATGCAAGTTTCCAATATTTAAGAATTTATGCTCCACAAAAACATAATACGGACCTGAATCTTCTGCTCGATATTTATTTACCACCTTATCGCCAGCGTTTTTGTTTAGGTTTTTATCCGGGTCTTTATCCATGTCAGCTTGGTCTCCTCCTTCATCACTGCTTATCACGTGTATTACATCACTAACATCACTATTAGAAGGGGTCTTCCCACAGTGTCGACACTCATGTCTATGAATTAATAAATGCACCAAATTTGGTGAGAAATTACTACTAATCAAACACTCTTTTGTCGCGCTGTTTACTAGGGCACCGATATACATAACTAGTCGATTATTCGCACGAAAACTCCAAAAAGGATATTTGGTACTTTACATTTTGTTACATACATAAAAGGGTTCAAAAATTACCAATTTCGGCCAAACAATGGCCATTTCTAAAATTATTTAGGCTTTTCGGACCCTTGAAATTCAGATTCTGCAAGTCAAAAATCATGGTAAAATATGATATTGATGGTCTTCCAAGGAATTATATAAGAAATAAGAGTGTCTAGATTCTACATTTATAGGGTTTTCATATTTTTTACAGCCTTTTGACAGCTGTCATGTGTCACAAATAAGCTGGATTGCAATTTTCGCAGTTCTTCATTAAAGTGCTCAATATTACGAAAATTTTGAGCCCAAATAGATTGATTTTGGTTGAATTACCTACCAAGGAGGAGTCGAATTTTGACCTAAGAGACTCGTAAATTCCACATTGTGCCACGTGGGTAATTATTTAGAAAGTCTGTTTTAAGTTATGGATACTTTCCAAGCATCGTAGAGTATTTTAAGGAAAAAAATATTCTTATTTTTCGTATTTTCTTGACCAGAGAAATTACCCTTTTGCTGTACAAGATCAGTCCTATATGCTATGTTCATGTACCACTGATAAAAAAAATGCGAAGCGTACGCCGATCGTGGCCTAATCCACTAGTTTATTGGCTCATTGCTCGAAAAACAGTGCGCGCCTATCAGAAATATGCATAGTATATTATTTGAAGGAAATATTATATAGAATTTTTTACAATTAATTATTTTTTATTTATTTGCTTTTATCATGTTTAGAGAATATTATTTAGGTATTATGCAAATCACAACTTACACACTTAATAAATAAAAAAGTGTGTAAGTTGTGATTTGCATAATACCTAAATAATATTCTCTAAATTATATAGAATATTAGCAATTAGTATAAAATTTTCTGAGGGATCAAATATTTTGCGGCAAAATGAGAAAAACCGTGGGGGGGCATGTCAAGGGTTGTTTTTGTAGTTAAAGCGTCCCCTTGCACATTGGGAACTCTTTTGTTTTTCAAAAGTAGCCGTCTGGCGCGTATAATCCCCAAAGGGTAAAACATAATTTATTTCTTCTATTCGCCGATTTTAGGTCCAACATCAATAAATCATAATAACTAAAGCTGAATACATTTACAGTGGCCACTAATTAATAAAAAGAAAGCAAGCTAAAAAGATACTCTTCGTCGATTGACTGAACTTTTTATATAATTGTTACACATTCTATAGGACACTATTCGCAGTTTTTTGTAAATAATGTCAGTTTTAGAGATTTTTAAGTTTATAATACGAACTTAGTTGGTGAAAGACTCAGTGTCAAATAAAGTAAAAACAAAAAAATACATGCCAAAACCTATGTGGGTTTCGAAACCGTGACCCCTGGACTGCGAGTCAATTTTAAAGTCAATTTTAAATAGGTAAAATTGACTTTAAAGGGTCCCGGGTTTGAAACCCTCCACAAAAATAAGTTTAGATATATTTTTTTTCGTTTTTACTTTATTTTACACTGAGTCTTTCACCAACTAAGTTCGTACTATAAAATTCAGACTGTCTAAAACTGATATTATTTGCAAAACTGTGAAGAGTATTCTGAGTTTCGAACCCGGGACTCATGGACTCCAAATTACCAAATTACAGTACTTTTATTTTATTTAACTGTGCGTATATATGTCATTTTTCATGATTTTATTCATTTTATTTTACAGTCATTGATAACATTACGTAACAATAGCGCAACTGGGCGCGAGAAGTGACTCAACGGCCAGGTGTTATGGCAAACGATTTTCAACATGTAATTTTGACATTGAAAACGGTCTCTACAAAGTTTAACCGTATACGTTTGTATTATATCTTAGTGATTTTCCATCTAAATTTGCATTTTCAAAGGGAAGTGTGGGTAATATTTTGTTATGCAGGAAAAAGAATAAGCAGAAACCCTGCTGCAGGTGTCCAGGGATAAAGCATAGTTATTTGCATAAAGAAAATTGTTAGATGGGAGTATAAAATTCAACGAGGAGTCAAGAGGGGTAGAGAGGATGGTGATAGAGTAGGTGGTCTGAGGGAGACATGTTTTTTATCAGGATATGAGTTTCAGGGGTGGAGGTAACGTCAGTTAAGTAAGGGAGTATCGTAGATTGGTAGTCTCTCGTATATAAGTTTTTGTGTATGTGGTATATTGTCTCTTCGTCTAATGTTGGCAATGTTTTGTGTAAGTTGAGAATTTGTCAGTTTATATGTAAAGAATTTTTGTGAGACCTTGTCGATATAGTCGCATACCACTTGTACCCCCGTAAGCCTATGCAGCTCGGCGATGGTAATGTATCGCGGAGAATTGGTTGAAAGACGCAGCAACTTATTTTCTGTCTTGGTCTCCAAGTCAAAACTGTAAGAACTACACCACCTGCCACGAAGAAGAATAAAAATGTTTGCATTATAAGAGGGTTGTGGGTTGCTTCAGAGAGAAATTACATTTAGTATAGATACTAAACGTAATTTCTCTCTGAAGCAACCCTCTATACATCCTTATTCCAAAAATAAAGATATTAACCAGACTACAACGAATTGCAAGTCTGGTGCGTTAAGTGTAATAATCACATAATATTACAAAACGCTGTTAATTCGATTTTAGCAAACACCGACCGAAAGACTTATTCCTAATTAAATGAGTTCTCGTGTCAGCCACTATATACCACTTGCAGACTGCAGTTTCGAGCTGTTGGCTCTCTTCAGTGCAAGGCAGGCATACAGTGGCTGACAGATCTCATTGCCAGCCACTGCAATAGTGTTCTTTCTCTAGCTAACCCCAACTTAGGGTCCACATTTCAATACAATCGGACTTTTCTTTCTTAAGTTATCGTGCTTACAAAAAACGTGACGGATGGACAGGCATTTTGAAAGTTGTTCAGAATTCGTTCACTAACACAATGATCTGATTTTTTTTGTCTTCGAGCGTTATTTACTGTTATAGAAATGTGCCGATACTCTTCATTTTCGTATTGCGAAGAGTATAATAACGTATACTAGAAGCTGTAGGTGATTAAGTAATCTTAAACTTAATATTGTGTTTATATATTATTTGAAATTAAGTTAAATATATGTTGATTAATGCTTATTATACCATACAAATTTTAGTTCGCCTTTTACCCATATCTCATGTTCCCTTAAAAATAACGGAGATCACTTCACAACCAAAATAAAATTTCATTTCATAACTCGTTGATATAATAATTATTTTAATTACAAACCTTTCAGGTGACGATTGTTAATTAAATTCAAATATATAAATTCTACCAACCATTGTGGGCAGCTCTTTCGATACGGATGAGTGACCTATTGACCTGAATTCTCCAAGTCAACAGTCCATGCTTTCTGTACAAGACTGAAACACACCAGGCACATCAGGTCTACAGTGTTTGATCCAAGTAGGTGCGCGACAGACTCTTGTAAGAGCCACTTATTTTTAATAAGAGATTGTAATATTACGCGCGTGCAGACAATTTGAAGTTATTTGTTAGACCTTGAAAGTGACGTTGGTATGGAAAATGGTACTCGAAGCAATAATTTTGGATTAGAATTCATTTAGTTGACGGTAAGTTTTAGCATACTTTTTATTTATTATCAAAAATGATTACTCCAAGAAAATTTATTTAAACCAATTCATTAAAAATCGCTAAGTAAGGTTTTTATACATGGATGAAAATGTTTTTTCATCCTCTATCACATACTGAATTTTCCACTTGATCCCGTGTACGGGATCTAGAAATAATGGCGGTAATTGGGCATTCATATAATGGCCTATATCTCATGACATGACCCACTTGACTTCTTGAGCTGCGTTTTCTTAATCAAACGCTCATAAAGTGCTGACAAAAGTCCTTTTGACTTATCCGTAAAAGATCCCCGCAGAATCCTTATGAGAAATAGCTCTCTGTCAAACTTTGGATTGTGGTAGTCCTTGATGAGCAGATCAAAAGTCTCCATGGGCACTAAGTCCTAAAAACTCATTGTTTTAAGATATAGCCCTCTGAAATTGGGCGTGCGTTTTGCAGTAGCGTTACGCAACAAGTTGGTAAGTCTGCACGTATGTCAGTATGTCCGCAGTTACACACATATATGTATGACTTCTACTAAGGTACAGGGTTTTGAACAATGACCTTGACCGCGACCTGGGTTATTCGAAGGTCAACTTTAGAATTTCAAATGGAAACTATTTTTGACACTAGAATATATATATATATATATATATATATATATATATATATATATATATATATATATATATATATATATATATATATATATATATATATATATATATATATATATATATATATATATATATATATATATATATATATATATATATATATATATATATATATATATATATATATATATATATATATATATAAATATATACAGGGTGTATAACTTAAAAGCGGAACACCTCTCTAAAATTTTTATTTATTGTGCGATTTGAATCAAATTTTACTCAAGTATAGAACAAATTAAGATCTCATTATGACCAAAACAACATTCGCTTTCGACAAATGCAAAGCCATCTGCGGTACCAAAATATTCGGAAAAAATAAAAAAATCATATTAGGCATTTTTTTATCGGAAAATTTCGTTAATGAAACTTGTTCAGAATTATCTAAAAACCGTAAATCCAAAAATTAATCAAAATTAAAAAATTGAAAAATTGAAAAATTGAAATTTTAAAAATTTTAAAGATAATTATTTAAAAAAAAAAACTGCAAATTACTTGACAACTACCTGGCAGCTTGGGTTTAATTTGAAACAAAATTGTCATATAGTGGAGAGGAATTTAGGTTTAAATCGTTCAAAAAAATTTTTCAGAGTAGAAAGATATGGGACCTATTGGCCAGTCACCGTAGGCACAAATATCGCGTTAGGTCGCAAAAAATTGCACTGTTCTGATTTTTTGGGAAGTTGTTAGGATAGATACCAATAGCGTAAAATCAAGTTTGCAATTTCGAAAGACTTGTGGTAACTGCGTGGTGCTCGAAAAACCTTGAAATTTTCGGACTTTTTTCAGTTTTTGGCTTATACCTTCTGAAAGGTGCATCCCACGGAAAAAGTCGTCCTGTACACTTTTAAAGTAGACAAAATTTGCTACAATTTGAGTGGAACACTTCAAAAATTGGCAATTTTTTCCAAAAAGTTCGACATTGTAGTTCTAGCCGTCTTCCTAGCATGATAAAACACACATCTAACGAGGAAAGTCATGGGAGTTGAAGCTGTAGAGCAGTTATTTTGCTTTAATTTAAGCACAGGCGAAACCCTGTAGGGCCAATAGTTCCCTTGTTATCTGGAAAGAACGAAAAATTAAGGAAATCGGATTTTTCTCGAAATGAAGCATGGCGAATTGCAGGACTTTTGTAAAGCATAAGTGTTTATTAACGCGGAAATAAATCGGGCGAAGGACCAGTCAGCGTAATGCTGACTAACTGAACTAATATTGATAATTGAATTTGAAATACCTTGTGACCTCGTATACTAGCGGCACTTCCTGGTGTTGTTCTCTTCTAGTTGGGCCCAACAAACTCCAGGTCTCCAGTATGGGAATATGGCAAGGTACACAAGACACTCGCGTGGTAATAAATAGCGGTTTTTATTATTTTGAAGTTGACCGAAAAATGACTTTTTATATATTTTTTTTTATGTAGCGTTGTTATTATGCAATTTTGGTTGATATGGAAATCGAAAAACAAATTTAGTTATAGAAACAAAAAATGCTAGCATTGTTTTCTGAACATACCGCCCATCCAAATGGCGAAGCATTTGTAATAAAAGTTTGTAATTTCCGTGGGAAACGTATTTATGAGTACAAGAAATATATCTAAACTATGAAACTAAAACTAGGTTAAATAATAATACAAAACTAATGAGGAGTAGGTAAGGGACATAGTTTTGCTATAAATGAATCAGATGAAAGATCTGAAACAGGTTCAAGATCGAGAGCTTTAATGGCGAGACATACGAATAAGCATAGATATGCCTTTTGAGTTTTGCCACCCCGGCGTCTACCAAAGTAATACTAAACGGCCCAGCGAAGTCTACTCCAGTGTGCAGAAACGGTTTAACTTCAGAGACTCGAGGAGTGGGTAAATCACTCATCAGAGTTGTATAGGATTTTGGATTATGTCGCGAACAACCATAGCAATGAGAAATGCAATGATTAATTGCTCGTCTAGCGGACAATATCCAGAATTGTTCAGCTAATAAAGCCTGAAGAGCGGTTGCGCCAGGATGCAGATACTTATTATGATACTGATTAATAAGAAGTTTAGTTAATCGGTGTTCCCGTGGTAATAAAATTGGATGTTTTCTCTCAAAGGATTCCTGAAAGTGGCGAAGTCTTCCGCCCACCCTGAGAATACCCTCCTGATCTAGGAAAGGTGCAAGTTCGCGTATAGGTTTAGCACAAGGGCTATTTGAACAAATTTTTTTTATTTCATTAGCAAAGACTAATTGTTGAATATGTTTTATAATGATAAGCAGCGCATTTTTTTACCAAAGGACCCCGAATTAAATTAGTATTATCTTTTAAGTAGCTGGTAAATCGAATTAAATAAGCTATGCTTCCTTGAACCTTTCGCAAAGAGGAAAATCGTGATAATAAAATTATTATGAAATCATGTTGTCCAGTGACAACGAGAGAGATTGTATTGGTTTCTAAGTCTACATCGGAAGGCAAGGTAGAAGAAGAACTAATAGGCCAAAGTTCAGGCGGAGAGCTGAGCCACTTGGGACCCGCCCACCATGAAGAACATTTCAAGAGGTCATGGGGAAGACGACCCCGTGAGGCGCAATCAGCAGGATTATCGATACCATCAATATGATGCCAATTTTCCGGAGATAATTTTTCCTGAATTTGTGTAACACGGTTTGCAATAAACGTTTTCCACTGATGTGGAGAGGATTTAATCCAGGTCAATGCGACTGTGGAATCGGACCAAGCGTAAATATTTTTAAAAGCAATGTTGGCATAGGTGTCACGTACAAAATAAACTAAATCTAAAAGTAACAGTGCTGCACATAATTCAAGGCGTGGAATTGTGATACGCTTAAGCGGAGACACCCTAGATTTAGCACAGACCAAAAAAAATGGGTACAGAACGATCATTTTCTGTAACCCTAAAATATACCACACATGCATAACCAGTCTCAGAAGCATCACGGAAACTATGAAGGTCACATGCTTGATAATTGTCCGTTATAACGCGCCGAGGTAACTGAAGTTGAGCAAGACATAATACCTCACGCTTGTATTGTGACCAACGTGAACAAATCTCAGCGGAGGCAACCTCATCTCAAGACAATCCTTGTATCCAAAGAATCTGGATCAAGTGCTTTGCAAAAAGAGTAAGCGGAGCTAACAATCCAAGTGGGTCAAATATGCGTGCGACTTCAGAAAGTATTGATCTTTTGGTACAACAACGGTCGATAGTGTCTATTTTGTAAGTTAGGGAATCATAAGTTGGATTCCAGTTCAAGTCCAACACCTTTTGAAAGCAATCAGCAGTGTCAAATGATTGACAATTAGTTTGGCGTAATGATGAGGGTATGGAGTCTAATACGATAGGATCGTTGCTAGACCACTTCCTCAAATCAAATCCACCACTTTTAAGAAGATCTCGAAGTTGAGATTGTAAAGTAATAGCTTCTTCAGCAGATGAACAGCCCGTGACTACGTCATCTACATAAATGTCGCTAAGTAACACTTTTGCAGCGTGAGGAAAATTATCTTTTTCATCTGAAGCAATTTGTAAAAGAGTGCGGATAGCTAGATATGGAGCAGATGATACTCCGTATGTAACAGTATTCAATTCAAATTCTTGAACAGGAGTGTTTGGAGAAAAGCGCCATAATATGCGTTGATAGGCTCTGTGATCAGATGTTACTAAAATTTGCCTGTACATTTGTTTTATATGGGACGTGAAATGTTGAACGTGAAGTGATGGCTGACTCCTGCGATATAAATAGACAACACAATGTAAATAAGTATATATGAAATGCGTAATCAATTTTATAATAAATTACAACGAAGGGTTAGACAGTCGTGTTCTTTTGGAAGGCCCAGGTTCGTCAGACGACTCTTCTTGGGGCTCCAGAGACTCCTCTGTTTCGGATCTACTACTAGATACTAGTGATAGTGGGTCGTCGACGTCGTCTTCTTTATCCGACTCATCCATGGCTAAGGGAGGAGTATTCAGACAGGTCTGACAAACTTTGCAGAGAGCAGAGCATTTCAGCCTTACTCTCTGGCATGAGCAGCTTCATCCTCCGCATCCTTTCTTGCAGCTGTATGACAGGAGTTTCAGCAATATTAATAACAGTTTATATTGGGAGCTCCATTTCTTGAAATATCTGATTTCCTTAATTTTTCAAAAAAAATGGTCAATTTTCTCTCGGGACCTATTGGACCTACAGCGCTTCAGTTGCATTCAAGAAAATTTTATCTACTTTAAAAGTGTATACTGTGACTTTTTCCGTAGGATGCACCTTTTCGAAGTTATCAGCGAAAATGAAAAAAGTCCGAAAATTTCCAGCTACACGCAGTTAGCACATGTCTTTCGAAGCTGCAAACTTGGTTTTACACTACTGGTATCTATTCTAACAATATCCCAAAGAATCAGAACAGTGCAATTTTTTGCGATCTACGATGTTTTAAATGACTGGCCTACTAGACCATCTGATAGAGAAATAAATAACGCATTATATTCCCGGTTGAGGACCTTTTCCCTTGGTCGAGACAAAATTTGTAAGCATTTAATTTCAGAGATCACAATTTTTCTTATATCACGCGCCTGCAAGTAAAAAAACATATTACTCGGAAACTACTGTACTTAGGTGAATGATTCTAAATTTGATTGATAGAGTTTATTCCGTATGACAATTGTTTGTTAGAAAAGTGTCGTAATTATACTTATTATATTTTGAAAAACAATATATGTGTTGCAATAATTGATAAAAATGCTAATGTATTACTTCACACAGGCATAACTTTTAATTTCACGATATTCATTTCAATTTTTTTTATATGAACCTCTTCCCTGACATTCTAGGAGCTAGTGTCGAAAAGTGAAAAATTTATCAAACCACTAACCGAAGTGGTTTGATTATAGTATTCGTCCAAACAAGCAAACTTGTGTCTTGTGAATATGGGCCTTAAGGGCCGGCAATTTATATTGCGGGCCTGTGAAAAATTGAACGTATTTCATCGTAATCAAACCACTATGTTCTTCGGTTTGACTGTAGGTGTAGGTGAAAGGATTGCATTGATACAGTCGGCAAGAGTTTTCAGTTTTCCAAAAAATGAAAGAAATACAATTGGAGGGAATTCTGAAAGAGGGGAGGAAGAGTTATTGGGGTAATTATGAGCATAAAATCCAGGTATACACTGTAAATGTCGTCAAACAAGGAATTCAAGCTAAAAACTATCGCCTAAATTTTTACATACTCCAAACACCCTATAAAACATTATATTATCATCGGCGAGAATTTTTATTAAAATCAACCCCCCAAAACTACCCCATTGGGGGTGAATCGTAGTAACGTTAACTATATTTCCGTCTATTTGAGGTGACCATTCGTCCTCCATTAGGGGGGACAGTCCCCCTTTTGATGGAGCTGTCCTCCAATGTGAGTGTCCCCCAAAATGTCCCCCATTCGCGTGGTTTCACTAAAAATGTCCCCCATTCCCGTAGTTTTACCTCCCCCCCCGCTCATCAATTATGAGACCTGGACAAAAAATGTCTTCCCATTCTATCCCCCCGCTCATCAGTTTTTAAATCTGGAAATCTTTTTCCATTATGTCCCACATTGGCCAGATTTAAATATGGTCACTTTATGTCTATTGCAATTTCGAGCATTTTTTTGAGCAGAAATCTCTAGTATCATTTTATTCTTGATTATTCAACGATACTTACCCTCAAAAAACGCTGAAACCACCCCCTACAAGGAGTGAAAACGAGAATCTTCACTACAAACTAATTGATTTTAATCAAAATAACATTCGTCCTGTAGATTAGTTTATGATTACATGTTTTTGAAGACATGATGATGCAACCGTTATTCATCCATTTCTTCTACACAAGATGAGTGGTAAATTCGCCCCTTAAATTTTAATAAAAATTAATTTCGGATAAAACCGAAAAATTTTTTCTGCAGCAATGGGAACGAATACGTACAAAGAAAAAACTACTCTCCTCATCCCCATTTTATTGAGGGGAGGGGGGAAAATTTTTTGGATAATACTCCCCGTATTATCCAAAAATTTTTATTTTAGCTAACGTTACTACGATTCACCCCCAATGGAGTAGTTTTGATTTTAATAAAAATTTTCGCCGATGATAATATAATGTTTTATGTTTGGAGTATGTCAAAATTTAGGCGATAGTTTTTAGCTTGAATTCCTTGTTTGACGACATTTACAGTGTAAACCTGGATTTTATGCTCATAATTGCCACAATAACTCTTCCTCTCCTCTTTCAAAATTCCCGCCAATTGTATTTCTTTCATTTTTTGGACAATTGAAAACATTTGCCACAAACTTTGGCCGGTTTGATTACAATGCGATTCGGGTTTTTTTTTCCGAGTGCACGCACCGCAACGTTCAATGAGAAAACTCTCGCCGACTCTGTCAATGAAGAACCTAGTGGTTTGATTACGATGAAATACGTACAATTTTTCACAGGCCCGCAATATAAATTGCCGGCCCTTAAGGCCCATATTCACAAGAGAGAAGTTTGCTTGTTTGGACGAATACTATCATCAAACCACTTCGGTTAGTGGTTTGATAATTTTTTTACTTTTCGACACTAGCTTCTAGAATATGATGTTTAAGGAACACTTTCTGTCATATAACATATTGTCGCGTTTCACAATTAAAGACTATAGAGATATTTGAACACGCCCGTGTCGCATTAGTCAAGTAGCGTATTGCGAGTGGGATATAGGTCGATAGATACGTGAACTGGCGCGTCGAAAAAGGAGGGACTGACATAATACAAAAATACAGTTGAAGTATTATTACTGTGGTGCCAAGACCTGTTGTTGTTGTTATGAAATAAAATACAGTTAAGAAAAAATAAATTTTAATTACCAATGAATTAATTATTTTAAATTATTTAATCGTTTTTTATTTTTGTGCTGTTTACGTCCAAAAATTTTTACTTCATTTGATGTTTTTTATGTTACTTGCACTATTTACACTTTTTATACATTACTATTAACTTTTATAATCTACTTTCAGTAAATTAATCAATTAATTAAGTACTTCACTTGGTGGTTTCCCAGGTGTATTTGACGAACCTCATCAGTATCTATGCATAAGGCAAAAAGGAAATAAAACATTTGATTTGATTTCATTTGAATTTTAATCATAAAAAAAAAACCGCTGCCCAAGGAATCACTACTTCCACATCCAGATTCTCTATCCAAGTCACTCACAACGAAAAAACTTTGTATGTGAAAATAATTGTTTATGGAACTTAATAATATAATATTTGAAATCCTCTACTCCAAAAACCCATAAAACGATACCCCACATCGGTAGTGGGGTGGGGGTGGTGATAGGGGGGTAGTAGTGGGGGGTGGATGAAGTAAAAAAATATTTTGAGGTTTCTGGTTCCTGTACATACACTAAACCACAATTTTTTTTCATCCCCTTTAATAAGGAAGTGGGGGTGGTAATGGGGGTGGCTAATGCCAAAAATTTTTTTGAGACCTTAACTTCTCTTGTATATACTAAATACCAATTTCATGGACTCTTACCTGCTTGATTTACCCATTTATCCCAAATTTACCCCAATTTACCCCCCAACCCTTCGACGGAACAAGATGAAAATATAATCTAGTTCTAGATCTCGTTAAAGTACATATGTGTACCAAATTTCAAGTCAATATCTTAAACGGTTCCAGAGTAAACGTGCGCACAAAAAAAAGTTACAGACAGACAGACCGACAGACCGACAGACAGACCGACAGACAGACAGAAATTTTTTTTCGCTCAAACTTAAAATCTCGACGTTTCATGACATTTTAAGCCTATTTGGACAATAAAAATTTTTAAAAAAATTTTTGTCGTTACTATACTTCCACTGGACGTGGAAGTAATTAAACAAACATGTTCAAAAATCAAGTTCTACATTAATTGGTTCAATTTGAATCGTAACATTACGGCATTCTTTGCACCTACAAGCCGATGCACATTTTAAATTTTCTCGACGACATGCGAAATGCAATTTTTATCTCGGCAGGAAATATTTAACATATTTCTCATTCCGTCAGGCATTGGTGCTTTTGTGGAGAGAACTGGTCGGATACTTTCTTCATGTGATTCTCATCCAAATTGAAAAATATCAAACTCCTCATTATTAAACTTATGACTGCTGGTCTATATTTTGATCTGTAATAAACACCCGAAAATTGAAATATTCATTTAATATAAAATAAAATAAATAAAAATAAAATTGAACCAACTTCAGCACATGCTGCCTGAAAGACTCTTCTGTTGGAGGAAGTTCTGCTGATCATTTTAACGACTGTAATTAGTTTTCTGAGATCTTTTAAAAATATTGTCATTAAGTCAGATGATACTCGTTATAGTTTTGTATTATATTGCAGTATTCTCTGAATTATTTCGAGATAAAAACGTTTATATTCAAACGAGTCATTCCAATCAGAAGATACATATATTATCGAAACTGGGGTCAGATTTCTGTTCTTATTTGCCAGCTATATATTATTATTTATTAATCGGTTGTGATACAACCATAGTGCATTTTCTAAAATTGGCAAAAAAACTGCATTCAATGTTGGCTGGAAAATAAAGGAAGATGTTAGGAATTTTTCAAATTTCCATTAATGACATCTAGAAGGTTTTCTGCGAATGCCTAGAAACTTTTCCCGAGAAATTGTATAAACACAACAATGTTGAGAGTCTGGATGATCCTCCAACAGAAGATGCTTTGAAGCAGCATGTGCTTAAGTTGGTTTAATTTTTTTTTTTTAAATTAACTGAATTTTTCGATTTTCAGGTGTTTATTTCAGAGAAAAATATGGTGCAGCAGTTATAAACTTATTGTTGAAGAGTTTGATATTTTTTAGTTTGGATGGGAATCATATGAAGAAGGTATCCGACTAGTTATTTTTCTTCACAAAAGCACCAATACCGGACGAAATGAGAGATATATTAAATATTTTCTGCCGAGATAAAAATTGCATTTCGGTAAAATGTCCATGTCTTCGAGAAAATCCAAAATGTACAACGGCCTGCGGGTGCAAAAAATGCCGTAATATTTACGATTCAAATTGAACCAGTTAATGGAGAACTCGATTTTTGAACATTTTTATTTAATTTTTTATGATTATTAAACAAAATTAACGATTAAATATTTTAAAATAATTCATTAATTGGTAATTCAAATGTATTTCTTTTTAACTGTTTTTTATTTCATAACAGCAGATAGGCACTATAATAATAATGTTACTCCATCAGTACTATTGTATTATGTCACTCCTTCCCTTTTCAACGCAGTAGTTCACGTATCTATCGATGTTTATCCCACTCACAATGTACTACTTTACTAATACGACACGCGCGTGTTCAAATATCACTATAGCCTTTATTTGTGAAACGCGACCATATGTTACATGACAGAATATATTCCTTAAATATCAGGGAAGAGGTTGGTATAAAAAAAAACCGCTGCCCAAGGAATCACTACTTCCAAATCCAAGTCTCTTACAACAAAAATACTATATTTGCATTCCACTATATGAAAATAATTGTTTATGGAACTTTAATAGTATAATATTTGAAATCATGTACCTAAAAAACCCATAAAATTATTTGCCACATCGGTGGTGGGGATGAATGAAGTGAAAAAAATTCTTAATGACTTTGGCTCTTGTACGTGGTAACCTACTGCGCATCCACTGTACTCGAGGAAAGCCATTGCTCATCCATACTACTTGAGGTAACCTACTGCGATCTGTAATACTCAAGGAAAGCCACTGCGCATCCGTAATACTCGGGGAAACCTACTGCGCATCCATAGTAGTCGAGCAAAACCATTGCGCATCCGTACTATTCGAAGTAACTTTAGCAACATAATATTTGAAATCGTCTACCCCAAAAACCTATAAAACGATATGCCACATCGGTAGTGGGGGTGGGTAGTGGAGGTGAATGAAGTAAAAGAAATTTGAGGCCTTAGTTTCTTGTAGACACTAATATTACTAAATTACAATTATATTTTTTCACCCCCTTTAATAATGGGGTGGGGGTAGTAATGGGGGTAGTAATGGGGGTGGCTAATGCCAAAAAAATTTTGAGACCTTAACTTTTTTTATATATACTAAATATCAATTTCATGGACTCTTACCTACTCGATTTACCTATTTACCCCCATTTACCCCAATTTACCCCCAAACCCTTCAACGGGATAAGATGAAAATATAATCTAGTTCCAGATTTCATTAAAATACATACGTGTACCAAATTTCAAGTCAATATCTTAAACGGTTCCAGAGTAATCGTGCGCACAAAAAAAGTTACAGACAGACCGACAGACAGACAGAAATTTTTTTCTCTCAAACTTAAAACCTCGACGTTTCATGACATTCTAAGCCTATCTGAGCAATAAAAATTTTTAAAAATTTTTTTGTCGTTACTATACTTCCACAGGATGTGGAAGTAATTGAAATCGATATCGTGAAAAAAAAAAGTTATGCCTGTGAAAGCATTACATTAACATTTTTATCAATTATTGCAAAACATATATTGTTTTTTCAAAATGTAATAAGTCGAATTACGACACTTTTCCAATATAGAATTATTATATGGAATAAACCCTATCAATCGTATCTAGAATCATTCATCTAGGTGCAGTAGTTTCCGAGTAATATGTTTCTTTACTTACAGGCGTGCGGTATAAGAAAAATTGTGATCTCTGAAATTAAATGCTCACATTTTATCTCGGCCAAGGGAAAAGGTCGTCAACCGAGAATATAATACATTATTACATTTGATCGGAACATTTCTAAAACCGTAAATATAGCTCGCAGACAACAAAATTTCATATCATTGTGTTAGTGAACGAATTCTGAACAACTTTCAAAATGTCTGTATGTCCGTCTCTCCGTCTGTCCGCCAATCGTCTGTTCGTCCGTCACATTTCTTGTAAGCTCGATAACTCAAGAAAGAAAAATCCGATTGTACTGAAATTTGGACAATGACTTAGTTTTAGCTAGGGGAAGAACCCTATTGTTTTTTGACAAAATAAATAGATAATAAATATAGTAAATAAATATGTTATTAATGATTTAAATTTGAAAAAAAAATTATGTTTTTGAAATTGAATAGAAATCTGGTAGAATATTTCATTTTAATATCTAAATATTTATATATTTTACAAATATACATTTCATAATGTAATATACAATCGTGAAAATATGATTTTAGCTCGTGTCTTATAATGTAAAAATTCACATTTTTTACGTGTAAGGTGGTGGTGTAGTTCTTACGCTTTTGACTCGGAATCCAAGGGTCCCGGGTTCGAAACCTAAATGGGGTATAGTATAGTTTTTTTATTTTTACTTTATTTTACACTGAGTCTAACATTATTTACTAAAAACTGCGAAGAATATCCTACATAATGTGTAACAATTATATAAAGAGTTCAGTGAACAGGCGAACAGTACGTTATGAGCTTGTTTATTTCCCTATCAGCTGGTCTAGGTCCCATATCTTTCTACCCCGAAAAAAATTCCTCCTTAAATAAGCGTGGTACGCTCGAAATTCTGCTCCACTAATAGTACAGTTTTCTAAATAAAAATTAATAGTTTAAAAAACTAAAAAAAAACTAAAAAACATGCTTTTATAACTACTGTACTAAAAAGCAAAAAATAATCATCGAACCTGTTCTCTCTGTCTACGCTGTATATAGTGTGTCCCACTTAAGGACTAGCCATCCCCGTAAAATTTTTATTTGTCAACCGATTTTTATGTTTTTTTTTAATATGTAGATCTCGTAAAAAGACATTAGAAACATGTTCTATTAATTGCGGAACTCAGAGCCACGGCCAACTATGATCATTGTTTAAGTACGAAATATTGAGAAGTACTATTAGGAATTTTTTTTTTTCAAAATATTAGAACAGATTCTTATTCAGGACCACCTATATACCTATTGTACCAATTTTTGTCGTGCTAGTAATACAGGGTGGCCCAAAGCATTAAAAATAACTATTTAAAATAACGAAATTTAAGTAAAAAAACACATTACTTTTGTATTATTTAAATTATTTATTGATGAAATTATTATTATTATTTAAATTTTCATTTATTTTAAAATTTTATAAGCAATTACCATAAACCTGTAAAAAAGTTTTAGATTTTTAGATTTGTAAGAACCTGACCGGTTTGTGTTATTAAAATTTAGCACAATTAATTAATTAATTAATTAGTTAATTAACCAATATTAATTAATTAACTAATCGCACAATTTCCACTTTCTCTTGTAAAGAATAATGAGCCATTATTATAATAATAATGGCATTACTATAATAATAACTAAGTTGTTTTAGTCTTTTTTCAAAGAACTAAGATGCTAGTTAAACAGGGTCAGCGACAGCCATTTTTCAAATAACATTTTTTGTTTTCCACGTCTGCTAAGTTTTAATAACACAAACCGCTCAGGTTCTTACAAATCTAAAAATCTAAAAAAATTTTACAGGTAATTGTTTACAAAATTTCAAAATAAATGAAAATTTAAATAATAATAATAGTTGTATCAATAAATAATTTAAATAATACAAAGTTAATGTGTTTTTTCAATTTAAATTTCGTTATTTTAAAAAGTTATTTTTAACGTTTTGGGCCACCCTGTATTACTACCACGACAAAAATTGGTACAATAGGTATATAGGTTGTACTGAATAAGAATCCATTCCAATATTTTGAAAAAAAAATCCCTAATAGTACTTCAATATTTCGCACTTAAACAATAGTCGTAGTTGGCCCCGGTTTTGGGTTCCGGAATTAACGGAACATGTTTCTAATGTCTTTTTGCGAGATCTACATATTAAAAAAAAACATAAAAATCGGTTCATAAATATAAATTTTACGGAGGTGGCTAGTCCTTAAGTGGGACACACTGTTTATATATATATATATCTTCGCAGCTTTTTGTAAATAATGTTATACCCAGTGTAAAATAAAGTAAAAATAAAAAAACTATACCATACCCCATTTAGGTTTCGAACCCGGGACCCTTGGATTCCGAGTCAAAAGAACTACACCACCACATTACACGTAAAAAATGTTAATATTTACATTATAAGACACGAACTAAAATCATATTTTCACGATTGTATATTACATTATGAAATGTATATTTGTAAAATATATAAATATTTAGATATTAAAATGAAATATTCCACCAGATTTCTATTCAATTACAAAAACATAATTTTTTTTTTCAAATTTAAATCATTAATAACATATTTATTTACTATATTTATTATCTATTTATTTTGTTAAAAAACAGGGTTCTTCCTCTAGCTAAAACTAAGTCATTGTCCAAATTTCAGTACAATCGGATTTTTCTTTCTTGGGTTATCGAGCTTACAAGAAATGTGACGGACGGACAGACGATTGGCGGACAGACGGAGAGACGGACATACAGACATTTTGAAAGTTGTTCAGAATTCGTTCACTAACACAATGATATGAAATTTTGTTGTCTGCGAGCGATATTTACGGTTTTAGAAATTTGCCGATCAAATGCAATATACTCTTCGTTTTCGCATTTGCGAAGAGTATAATAATGTATTATATTCTCGGTTGACGACCTTTTCACTTGGCCGAGATAAAATGTGAGCATTTAATTTCAGAGATCACAATTTTTCTTATACCGCACGCCTGCAAGTAAAGAAACATATTACTCGGAAACTACTGCACCTAGATGAATGATTCTAGATACGATTGATAGGGTTTATTCCATATAATAATTCTATATTGGAAAGTGTCGTAATTCGACTTATTACATTTTGAAAGAACAATATATGTTTTGCAATAGTTGATAAAAATGTTAATGTAATGCTTTCACAGGCATAACTTTTTTTTTCAATTACTTCCACATCCAGTGGAAGTAGAGTAACGACAAAAAAATTTTTAAGAATTTTTATTGCTCAGATAGGCTTAGAATGTCATGAAACGTCGAGGTTTTAAGTTTGAGAGAAAAAAAATTCTGTCTGTCTGTCGGTCTGTCTGTCGGTCTGTCTGTCGGTCTGTCTGTCGGTCTGTCTGTCGGTCTGTCTGTCGGTCTGTCTGTCGGTCTGTCTGTCGGTCTGTCTGTAACTTTTTTGTGCGCACGATTACTTTGGAACCGTTTAAGATATTGACTTGAAATTTGGTACACATATGCATTTTAATGAAATCTTGAACTAGATTATATTTTCATCTTATCCCGTTGAAGGGTTTGGGGGTAAATTGGGGTAAATGGGGGTAAATAGGTAAATCAAGTAGGTAAGAGTCCATGAAATTGATATTTAGTATATATAAAAAAGTTAAGGTCTCAAAATTTTTTTGGCATTAGCCACCCCCATTACTACCCCCACCCCATTATTAAAGGGGGTGAAAAAATATAATTGTAATTTAGTAATATTAGTGTCTACAAGAAACTAAGGCCTCAAATTTTTTTTACTTCATTCACCTCCACTACCAACCCTCTACCACCCCCACCCCCACTACCGATGTGGCATATCGTTTTATAGGTTTATGGGGTCGACGATTTCAAATATTATGTTGTTAAAGTTTCTTCGAATAATATGAATGCGCAATGGTTTTGCTCGACTACTATGGATGCGCAGTAGGTTTCCCCGAGTATTACGGATGCGCAGTGGCTTTCCTTGAGTATTACAGATCGCAGTAGGTTACCTCAAGTAGTATGGACGCAGTGGGTTACTTTAAGTAATATGGATGCGCAATGGCTTTCCTCGAGTACAGTGGTTGCGCAGTAGGTTACCACGAGTATTACGGATGCGCACTGGCTTTTCTCCAGTACTATAGATGCGCAATGGGTTACCTCGAATGGTATGAATGCGCAGTGGCTTTCCTCGAGTAAATCGGATGCACAGTGGGTTACCTTGGGTAGTATGGACGCGTAGTAGGTTTCCTCGAAGAAAATACTTAAAGTAGAGGCTTTACTCCTATCGTGTAGTTTACGGCACACAACGATTTTTTATATCTTTGTCATGCCAGTTTCTGCGTATTACTTCCACATCCAGTTGAAGTAAATTAACGCAAAAAAGAATTTGGAAATTTTCATTGTTTAAATAGGCTCAGAATGTCATGAAAAGTCAATATTTTAAGTTTGAACAAAATAAATTTGTCTGTCGCGTCGGTTTGTCTGTTAGTCTCGTATCTTTTTGGTGGTCACGATTACTCTGGAACTGTTTAACATATTGACTTAAAATATGGCATATAAGTATTTTAACGAGATCTGGAACTAAATTGTATTTTGATCTTATTCAGTACATATATATATATATATATATATATATATATATATATATATATATATATATATATATATATATATATATATATATATATATATATATATATATATATATATATATATATATATATATATATATATATATATATATATATATATATATATATATGTATGTATATATTTGCGATTAAAATATTAAAATAATTTTACAATACAATTCTAACAAATTAAAGTTTTTATTATACCTATACTTATTTGTAACGGAATTCCGTTAGCGATACATTGCAACTGTTACTGATCATTACCCATGACAATTTATCAGAAGTTAATAATAAGGAACTGTCAATATATTTTTAGTAAATATAGGTATTAAAGAAATATACAAATAGAATTTTGGTATGGAATTTTGCGCAACGCAAAATTTAAATGCATTTTTTAATAAACTGCTTTACTTATAATTCCATTATGAACTTAATCATATAATTAGAAATAATGAAATGTTTTGAGGAGCCGTTGAATAAAGTAATATTAATGTCGAAATAGGTAATTAAGTAACAAATTTAGTTTTATTTGTAATATTAATACCTGTAGCTGCATTTCATTAAAAAAATATGAAAAATCAAGTTGACCGCTATGCATGAATTGAATTGAATGAAAACAGACACTTTAAACATAGTCGTACTATAAATTTTTATTGCCGAAATAAACACAACTAAGTAATTTTAAAAAACTTAATAAATTGTAACATTAAAGTATCTAGATATCGATATCAATACTTATTTCATCTCTGTTTATAATTCCCCTGACAATTGTCCAGTAACTATAAATCAATATTTAACAAATAAATTTAATGATGAAATTCCGTTTCAACTTTCAACTTGCCACGGTACATGAAATAAATGAAATAATCTATAATCTAAAGTCAAATGCGTATGGAATTGACAATGTAAATACATACATGCTACAGATGTGTTCACCCATTATATGCAAACATATTACCCACATAATCAATTCTTGCTTGGAACGTGTAGAAAATAATTATAATTTCCCCTTTACCAAAAATTTAAAACTCTAAAGCTTATACCGTTTCTAGACTCAACGGTTTGAGCTGTTCGTTGATAGATATGTCATTCAGGGTGTTCTTTTATATATACAGATATATATATATATATATATATATATATATATATATATATATATATATATATATATATATATATATATATGTGACTTTAGAAAGTGTGTAAGATTCTGTAAAACTCCAGTGTTAGTCAGTTTTTTTAATGAGAATGTTATGATCAAGCCTGTCGAATACTTTCGGCCAGTTAATAGAGAAGTGATATTCAAAAAATTTAACATTAATTCTAACATGTTTGAAACTTTGTCGTGTGATGAAGTATCAACCGAAACGAAACTATAAAATTTTGCAACTCGATTCAAGGTCGGCAAGTTTGTTAAAATCGCGAAAATTTAAATTATGCGACATATCGACGGAAAATAATGTAACATCGCTGCAAATTTGACAGAATTTGTATTAAAATATTCAAAATATCAAACTAAATTTGCAGAAACGTGTGACTTAGGCATAATAATGAATTGTCAATAATTAGCATTTTTTCATCTAATTTTGCAACAAAAATATTAACATGCTTGCAAAACTACGGTGTACTTGCTAAAATCGCCTTACATGACTCCGTAAATTTGCAACTCTATCCGATGACGGCATGGTGCATTTTTTACAATTTACAACTAAACCAATTATTATTTGTCGAAAAAAGATTCAAAACATAGTAACATGTCTAGATGTGGATTGCAAATGACCGCATTCGTAACTGAAACGCTCTCCATTTTGCAGCAACCCCAGACGTCGGCAGCTTGATAAAATTTGCAATAAATAATTTGTTTCCAAGTTTTTCTTATCAAAATAAAATTGGCATTGCTGCAAATTTTACATCGAGCTCTGTAGATGTTGTTGAACGTTCATTCGAATTTGCAATTCTTCATGTGAGTGGCAAATTTTTGTAAACATTTTTTATAATCATAATGCTGCAAAATGATCTAAAAATTTTTCCAACACACCTGCAAAAATTTCTCTAGATTTGATTCATCAAGGTCAGTACGCTCGTTGATTTGCAACTTCTTTCAGGATAAGCAATATAATGTTCAGATGTTATTCTTTTGGTTGGAATAGTTCTCCTCACATAAGGGAAATAAAGGTCTTACTGAGAGTTTCTATAAGTAGTAGTCTGTTTGTATCTAAGTGTATAGAAAAACCGGTGCCCAAGGAATCACTACTTCCACATTCAGATTTTCCATCAAAGTCCCTCTCAACGGAAACATTTTGTATGTGGAAATAATATTTTATGGAACTTTAATATTATAGAATATAATAGAATACAATACTTTATTTGTCCTTATGGCTACAGTGTTTGTAGATAAGATGTGTCATAAATAACTTAAAAAAAATAAGATAAAAATGTAGTAAAATGCAAAAGTTAAAATTACATACATATACATAATACATACAGATTAAAACTACCCTAAATAACATACACAAATAAGTATAACGATTACCAATATGTGCCAGCAGTTATTTGTATAATAAATCGCCTAGGTGTATAAAAGAAGCTGGCACAATACATAAATTTAAAACAAAACTAAAACATTTTTTAATTGTAAATAGTTTTTATTCGTTGGAGGAATTTCTTAACTTATAACGATTGTCGATATTAAGAAAAGTTGATCCCAATTGAAAACTACGGTCAGATATCCAGTATTATCCATCTACCCAAAAATTATTAAAGATCGTTTTCTTATGGTAGATGGATAATATTGGTTATCTGACCATAGTTTTCAATTAGGATAAACTTTTCTTAATAACGATTGTCGATATTGTAATAAATAAAGGTATATTACTCTTGAGCAAAATTTACATTTTTCGACAAACCCCGTATACGACTGCAAAAAATTGATATCTGATTATTTCATTCTGGGTTTTAGGATATGCAAAACTTTTTATCAAGAATAACTTTTTTTCATAAAACCAATAATAAAAGAGTTTCCCATATGGTGCCGACTTAGTTGGACACACTGTATATTGTTATATTATCCCCCTTAAATATTTGTTATATTCGAAATACTATCAAATGAATAGAAAATTTATATCGCGCCACCATTCATCCAATAATATTAGTTGAGGATAAAAACAAATGAGAACATGAGTACACTAAAAGTGTATCAAAACTCTATCTCAGTAGGTACAGGTTCACATCAGCTAGCAGTCGGTTAATTTTTACTTGAGAAAAGAATCGAAACAAATCAATAATCAATAACAATTTATTAATCAGCCTGCAAATTACGAATTTTTAACAATGTATTACACTCTTAAAACTACTTAGTCTAATTAGGCCTTGATTTATTTGTTCATTATTTTGTAAATTTAGTAAATAAATTAAAAATAAATGAATTGAATTTTGTATTTTAATTTTAGTTCAAGAATTTAAAAAAATAGTACTTAAAATGAGAGCTCTTTATTTATGATGCATGCAAAAATACCTGTTGTATTCCGTGATTCAATATGGTCCCGAGTTTAAGCCATCCTTCACGCACAAACGTTGGGTGTCTCGTAGTCCAATTAAATAAGTCGGCAAATCAAAATTTTGAGGTAAATACTTGAATTTTTGATATAAGTTACTTTGATGTATTAGAACACGATTAATGAAAGAAATTTTTTTCTGAACCCCCGGGAAGGGGTGAAAAAAAATAAAATAAAGTGTTTTTTCAAAATTACTCAAAATGTGTAAAAGCTAGTAAAAAAAGTTTCAAACAAAAATTATAACGCATGAAATTTTATATAAAAATGATCTCTAGACTTTTTTTGGTATTACTAAAATTAATGGAGTTAGGCTGGTTAGAAATTAAGGGATGATATGTACAACTTAAAAAAATCATAGCGTGCTGAAAAGTTAATAAATTTAAAAAAAAATTTTTCTATTTACTCAGAAAAATATAAACATTCGTTTCAGAGAAATGGGTTTTTTTTTAAATTGTTAATAAAAAAGTTATAAAAATTTTAATTATTTTATTTTCAATTAAAACCACTTTGAACGGTGAAACTAATTTTTTTTTATACCATTCTGTTCATTATTAAATATATTAAACATTTGCTTTTGAAATTTTTTTTTACCCAACATTTTCGAGCAGGTATGAATTTATTTACCTGTTTAATTTTTTTCCAAACGTAAGACACTGCTCTTGTGACGTCACGATAACTGAAAAGAAATAAAGAATGCGTACGACAAAGATAAAATGGTTTCGTAGCTGCTGCGTTGCCTACAAGACGCGCATATGTCACATCTATACTCCCGTCATAAGTCATAAGGAGAATAGCCCATCTGTAAATTGTCGGTTGGCGAGGAAAGTAACAAAAGCGTTTGTTTTTTTCCCAACTAGTAAATATTAATTAAGAAAATCATGTAGCTGCTTTTTATGCACTTATGTTTTTGTACTTTATAATTTTTTAATAATATTTTTAACTGCAGAACTCTTGGATGCTCATATATTATTAGAATCTCATTTATGACATATATCTAGATGCGGCTTTTCACCTTATGACGGCAGTAAGGGCATCCGCGCTTGACGTCACAACTAACCTCAAAAATATCTGTTTCTTAAGATTTGAGAGTATTACGCAACTATTATTAAAATTTCTGCCTGGTTTCCGTATTTTCAACTAAAATCTAGTTCAGTGTAATGTTTATGAAGATCTAATTACTTTGTCCCAATAAAATAGGACACTTTTTGTAGGTTGGAAATCTAACCTGTAATTAGCAGTCTGTTTCTATTAATCAACAATATTGAAAAATTATTTACGCGAATTTTTAAATATTTGCTTAGAGCCAGTACCGGCTCCAAGCTAAATATGCGTATACAAACATTAAAAATGAGAATAAACTTGAAAAACTTAAAATTTAAGGTTATGTTGGTTACATGATGCAGATGCCCGATATATCAATGCAGCGGTTGTGAATGTTTTGGTGAATAAATGCTCCTACAAATTGTTAAAATTTTTAATTGTGGTCAAGTATAATAAGATTGTTTTGCGAAATCTACATACTAATTACGCTTCGTTTTATGTACATTTTGGTTATAGGTATTAGACACGTGGAATTTTGTTTACGTGATCTAAATATTTTTAAAATTAATCTTTGAATTGTAATGAAAGAAATTATTATTACTGTCAATACTTGCTGATTTCTACTAAATTTAGAATTACTTGGTTGACATTATTGATATAAATTAAAAATAAAGTACACAATATAATTTGTTTTTGCGAGAAAATTTTGCAGACGAATTATTGGAGTAGGGTCAGTTGTTCAACAGTGAACCACCTTTTCTTCTGACGAGAAGTGTGGCCTTCCTAGGAAAGATAAGTATATGAACTTACCTCAGCTGTGAAGTGTAACTTATAATCTTCACTTGTATGTGCCATTGTATTTATAAAAAATAAAAATTTTCTGAGATATAAGCGTTTTTAAAAAAAATGCATGTTGGTTCACTGTGAGACATGGTTGTCACACAGTGAACCATTGCTGTATACACAGTGAACCAGCCTAGGCCTTAGTCAAGAGTGGATAATAAATAACCGTTTTATTAAAAAATAAACAATGTTTATTAGAAAATGGTCAAAATACATAACTTAAATCTTATCTTTAAAAAAATATATTACTCTACTTAACGCATATTCAATGCGCTGAATGACACATCAAATTTAAGAAAACATTGCTGTCTCAATGTGCCACCATTTAGCTGAGGTTTTGGAAGAATATATTTTATATCTTCTTCTTTGACAAAAGACATATCTTGTGTTAGTGGCATATAGAACTGCTCAATATCTTTAGATTTAATCCTCAGAAAACTAATATGATATTCTTCTAACTCATTTTTACATTCCACAACTTTTCCTACGTAATACACAACTTGTTTTTTGGTCGCGAATTCAACTAGGACGTATTCTCCTTCTGCAGGTCTTCGAATTAATGGTTCAAACGAATCACGACTAAGTATAATAGGATAATCAGCAACATCATATTCCTCAATCCAAGGTCCACCATCAGTAGAATGACTAGAGAAACTGCATGTTGACTCTACGTCACTATCTTCCTCCTGAAAAACTTTGCGCTTGACACTTTTCGTTTTAGCCAGTTCTTTCTTGCGTTTAGATGCATTTTTTTCTTCTTCGATCATACTCATTTCAGGGGTATCAGTCGCAATCATGCTTTTGCCAGTTTTTCTAGGCTTTCTTACATTTTTTCGAGGTCCTGCCCGCAGCGGGGGTCTAAAAGCTTCTGGTGGTACAAAGTCCGGTTGTTCTGAGGAGGAACCTAATTTTATTTCGATTTCATTGTCAATATTGGAGGGTTCCGCATCTGCATTTATGCCTGGTACTACTATATTTGTAGCTAGTGGCACAGGAGAGGGTCGATTAGTAACCTCACTTGGTAAATAATCTATATCAGAAAAAACATTTCGATCATAGGGGAAAATACCACATGCTTTAAAAGCACTCATAATGTTAATTGGGGTCATGGCACGACTATAGGCAATTCCAATACATTCAGCCAAATCATAAATAGTTATAGGCTTACCCGGGTTCCTTAGAAGCCAAGAATCCACTGCACTGTTATAACATGATTTAAAAGGCCCTAACACTCCCACATCAAGTGGCTGAAGTTTTGCAGATGTATGCGGGTGTAACGTAAGTATTGTTACGCCAGAATCTTTTGCCAAATTTAAAGCTGGTAATGAAAGATGCGACTCATGGTTGTCGAAAATTAGAAGTGAGGGATTTTCAGTAGAGCTGTTGCTGTGCTTGATAAAGTGTTTCATTACTTCTATGAAAAGCTCACTATTCATCCAACCGGTTTGCGTCGCTAACCCTAAAGATCCAGGTGGGGCCCCTTTTAACATGTGATTTTTAAAGTTCTTTCTGGGAAAAATTATAGCAGGTGGTAAAGCTATACCAGCAGCACCAATTATGCAACAGGTAGTTACCAATGTTCCTTTTTCCCCACTTGTTACCTTGCCCACGCATTTTCTACCCATAGGTGCAATGACCTTTTGCGGTTTTTGTACCGTAGTTGTAGCAGTCTCATCTAGATTAAAGATACGAGTCCCATCTGCAAATGAAGGATTTCGACGTATGGAGTTTTCTAGGTTATTGAAAAAGGTCTTTACATTTTCTTTGTTAAACGATGTAGCACGAGCTAGGCTGCAAGGTTCAGGTTTCCTTAAGGAGAGATCGGTGTGTCTTTGCCTAAAGGAGCGTAGCCATTCTTTACCAGCTAATTCTTCTCGTTTCCAGGATTCTGGTATTCTAATATTGTTAATGATGGCCATATCATATGCCACTTTTCTTGTATCTTTTGTCGTCAGCCCGTAAAACATGAGAGCACATCTCTTTAAATATTCTTTAAGAATATCTTCTTGCAGCTGTGTAAATATCCTGTTCACTTCGTAGTTAGGTACTAATGAAATGTTCTCATCAGTTCGCTTCTTAGTAACGTAGCGTCTTAGTGTTGGATAAGGTAAGTTTTTTTCTTTCGCGGCCTTCCTTATGCTCATTCCTTGAGATACGAGATCCAAGGCAGCTCCCATTACCTCTGCTGTATGACTGCCTATTTTTCTCATTGGCTTCTTTAAACGCGCCATCCTTTAATACATAAAAAATACGAAATTAATAGATGGTTCAATGTATCTGCCTCTAGGTACACAGTGAACCAGTGGTTCACTGTTGAACAGCTGTAAATGGTTCAGTGTGTACGCCCTAGCAATTTTACAAAAAATAAATTATGGAACAAAACTGCATAACAAAACATTTCATTTTAATACCTAAAACCATGAAGCATTAACCAAGAATAACAGCAAATCAAAAATATTATCAACTTCTACAAAAACAAAGATATTTTAAAACGTTAAACTTACGATTTGATTTTTACTTTCGGAGACACAAATCACTTAACGGTCTGCCAATCGACTAACTTCTTCGTTATCCGTTGCTAAACTAACACGTGATGTAAGGTTAGTATTAGTATCTTAGTACAGGTGTCGCTGGAAGCGTAATGTTTAAAATTTGCTAGATAGATGGTGTGGTTCACTGTTCCTGCTTGGTTCACTGTTGAACAACTGACCCTATTGGAAATAATTGTTTGAAACATCATTTTAAATTAGTCGAAATTCGCGTATTTTAACCAAGGTTGCAAAAAATGGTTTTTTCGATTATTAATAATTAATAAACTAATCCGTAATGTAGAAGTAAAAAATTATTTGCAAAAATGAATATTTGCAATAGTGAAAATTATTTTTTTTTTCCATATTAACAATTGAAATAATTTTTCTTCTTAATTTCAAAAAAATTGACAATTACAAATATTTACATTACTTATTTTTTTTTAATTACCAAATTTCAATTATTTTAATTTATTATTTTTTAAGACCATAAGAAATTATTATAAAAATTATTATAATTGTATACATATTTTAAAAATTGTGTACACAGAAATATATTAATCAACAAATTTTTTTTTGGATCATTAATTTCAATTTTGAATGAAAAAAAAAA
Organism: Rutpela maculata; assembly: GCA_936432065.2. Classification (NCBI taxonomy): domain Eukaryota; kingdom Metazoa; phylum Arthropoda; class Insecta; order Coleoptera; family Cerambycidae; genus Rutpela; species Rutpela maculata. Next base: position 155,815,057 of record OW386286.2, on the reverse strand, counting down.
TGACATTTAAAAAAATGATCGATACATTTCCATTAAAATAGATCATTGATATTATTCTATTCCTAATCTAAATAAAAATAAACAGTTTAAAAGATAAAATTGGATAAATTAAATAATAAATAATTGAACCATTTTTTGGATGGATGGATAATAACAATTAGAAGAAATTAATTCATTCTTAAAACAAAATGTATGATCCATTCTATATTAAATTAATCTTATGAAAAGTTAAAATAAGAATTATTAAAAACAAATTTGTTAACAATTTTTAGGAGCGTTTGTTCACCAAAACATACACCACCGCTGCATTGAGATATATAGACTAGTTAATAAAGCTCGTGAAAATATGAGTGAGGGCTCATTGGATTCGGAATGACACCTAGAAAATGTGCAAAAGTTTCAAACCCGCATATAAACAATTGCAAAAGTTATAAACAAATGAAGATTGAAAAAACAACTAGTTTCGTTTTTTGCAAATAACTCGGAAACTATTAACATTTAAGAAAATTTAAAGGAAGATTTTTAAAGAGGAATTAATTTCAAATAAAAAAGTCCGAACTCCCGAAACTCTATGTCTATTATTAATAATTTCAATTTAATGTTGAAAATGGAGCTCTTCGCAGCGAACACTAAGCCGTTACGATGCTCTGAAACCGGCCGTAATAAGTAAAAATATTTTTTATGTTATTAAATATTAATTTAAAATTTTTTAAAAATAATGGTATTATTTAGACACTTAAAGGAACAATATCCCGTTGGAAAAAAAATTGTTTCACCGATTTTTCATAAAATGAGCCATTGTTGTTTTGAGTTTTTGCATTTTTCCTATAAACACGTCAATAGAAAAGTTGTTGAGAATTAAATTTCCAATCGAAATGGCACCTTCAGAAGTCAATTTTTTTTTTTTTACAAAAATACACCCAGAAAACAAAACAAAAAAAAAACGAGAAAAATGCAATTTTTTATTTTTTTAAATTTTAGCCTGCAACTTTTTTCGGGTACATTTAGGCATAGACATTGCTGCATAAAAAAAGCTGGCGTTTTACCGTTAAAATGATTATTAACGGGTAAAACGTCAGCTTTTTTATGCAGAATATCTATGCCTAAATGTACCCGAAAAAAAGTTATAGGCTTAAATTAAAAAAAAAATGCATTTTTCCGTTTTTTTTTGTTTTGTTTTCTGGACGTATTTTTATAAAAAAAAATTGACTTCTGAAGGTACCATTTCGATTGGAAATTTAATTCTCTACAACTTTTCTATTGACGTGTTTATAGGAAAAATGCATAGTTTTCCAGTAAAACTCAAAAATGTGAAAAGTGGACCTTTTTACTTCGATCTCAAAAACGCACCCCTTTAAATGGTAGCACTCAGCGGTTTTCTCATATTTTGGGGTCAATTGAACATAAGAAACAATAAAAACCCTTTAACGTTTTAGTTCCTTTCAACCCTCTTTTATTGGACATAGACAATAGCCTAAAAATATTGTGATTAAAAATTAAAAAATTTTCTTTAAAATTTTTTTTTAATTGTTTATAATATTTTGTTCCATTGTTTCATTATTTAAACAAATTATTAAGAAAAAAAATTATTCTTAAATTTCATTATTTGCAATTCTCTACAAGATGGAAAAAAGAAAAAAAAATGTTACTTTATTTGTTTATTTAATAAACAATTTGTTATTAACAGTCGCCGAATGTGTTTATATTCTTTTTAGATAGAAAAAAAAATAACAGAAACAACCGTATACATAAACATGTTAAATTTATTTTTTTTTACATGTTTATGTATACTGTTGTTTTTGTTTTTTTTCTATCTAAAAACATTCGGCGATTGTTAATAACAAATTGTTTAGTAAATAAACAAATAAATTAACAACAAAAATTTTTCTGTTTTTCGTCTTGTAGAGAATTGCAAATAATAAATTTTAAGAATACATTTTTTTCTTAATAATTTGTTTAAACAATGAAAAAAGAAAAACATTACTATAAACAATTAAAAAAAAATTTAGGAATTTTTTTAAATTTTTAATCACTATATTTTATAATAAAATGGCAAAAAGATTTTTATAAGGTCTCCATGAAGAAAAATAATTTTAGTGGCTTTTGTTTATCAATTATCCGACTTAAAATATAAACGTAAACTCTAAAAAAAATTTGTTAATTAACAATAGGCTCATTTTATGAAAAATGGGTGAAACAATTTTTTTTCAACGGGATATTGTTCCGTTACGTGTCTAAATAATACCATAATTTTTTAAAATTTTTAAATTAATATTTAATAACATAAAAAAATATTTTTACTTATTACGGTCGATTTCAGAGCATCGTAACGGCTTAGTGTTCGCCGCGCAGAGCGCTGAGAGACAGAGTTTCGGGAGTTCGGCTTTTTTATTGGAAATTCATTCCTCTTTAAGAATCGTTCTTTCAATTTTCTTAAATATTAATAGTTTTCGAGTTATTTGCAAAAGACGAAACTCGTTATATTTTCAGTCTTCATTTCTTTATATCTTTTGCAACTGTTTATGTGCGGGTGTGAAACTTTTACACTTTTTCTAGACGTCATTCCGAATTCAATGAGACTTCACTAATATTTTTACGAGCTTTATCAAGCATTAACACGGCGTTGAACTTGTAAACTAGTCTGCATCTGCATCATGTACCTAACATAACCTTAAATTTTACGTTTTTCAAGTTTATTCTCATTTTTAATGTTTGTGTACGCGTTTTTAGCTTGGAGCCGATACTGGCTCCAAGCAAATATTTAAAAATTCACGTAAATAATTTTTCTATATTCTTGATTAATAGAAATAGACTGCTGATCACAGGTTAGATTTCCAACCTACAAAAAGAGGCATATTTTATTAGTACAAAGTGTTTAGAACTTCATAAACATTACACTGAACTAGATTTTAGTTGAAAATACGGGAACCAGGCAGAAATTTTAATAATAGCTGCCTAATACTCTTAAATCTTAAGAAACACATATTTTTGAGGTTAACTGTGGCGTCACGTGCAGATGCCCCATAGATGTGACGCATGCGCGTCTTGTAGGCAACGCAGCAGCTACGAAACAATTTTATCTTTGTCGTATGCATTCTTTATTTCTTTTCAGTTATCGTGACGTCACAAGAGCAGTGTCTTACGTTTGGAAAAAAACTAAACAAGTAAATAAATTCATACCTTCTTGAAAATGAAGGGTAAAAAAAAAATTTCAAAACCAATGTTCAATATATTAAATAATGAACGGAATGGTATAAAAAAAAATCGTTTCACCGTTCAAAGTGGTTTTAATTGAAAATAAAAAAATTAAAATTTTTATAACTTTTTTATTAACAATTTAAAAAAAAATCCATTTCTCTGAAACGAATGTTTATATTTTTCTGAGTGAATAGAAAACAAATTTTTTAAATTCATTAACTTTTCTGCACGCTATGATGTTTTAAAGTTGTACATATCAGCCCTTAACTTCTAACCAGCCTAACACCGTTAATTTTAGTAATACCAAAAAAAGTCTAGAGATCATTTTTATATAAAATTTCATGCTTTACAATTTTTGTTTGAAACTTTTTTTACTAGCTTTAACACATTTTGAGTAATTTTGAAAAAACATTTTATTTTATTTTTTTTCACCCCTTCCCGGGGGTTCAGAAAAAAATTTCTTTCATTAATCGTGTTCTAATACATCAAAGTAAGTTATATCAAAAATTCAAGTATTTACCTCAAAATTTTGATTTGCCGACTTATTTAATTGGACTATAATCAGATGTAATAAAAATTATCGTAAAACACAATTAAATTTTAAGTATTTATTAACATGTAGAAAGAAGCACTCATGTGTTTTTCAAGTCTGCATAAGCAAATCATTGGGTCAGTGGGTCTCCACAAGTTCTACTTAAAATTCTAAAATTGCTTTATGCATTGATATGCAAACATTAAAAGTAAAGTAGGGCTAGCTGCGTGAATTACTTGTAACTTAAACTACTATATAAGACAATACTGTTCACTGAATTGTGTATATGCTATTATAAATGTTCACTAATTTAATAATTTGAAGTTGTTGATTTTGCTTGCCCATGTATGAATCGTCAAATCCAAATATTATTTCCTTATTTTAAGGACAAAGAAATTTATATATTTAACTGTCAACATATAAACGTAAAATATACCTAAAAATTATCTCGGCGGTGATGTACTATGGCACGTCCTTCTACGCAGACGGCCTCTGGGTTCAGCCTAATCGGATCAAATCGATGAGGCATTAACAATGAACGAGCGGACCTACTCGCGTCACCATCTTCGAAAAAGATGTAGCTATGTGGGTTCATTAACGTGTTTACATGATTTACATGGAATCTCTGTCTCACGACAATTTGGGGGGCTCGTCGAAAATAAGGGTTCCCTAGTGGAATTGCAGCTCAAGTCAAATAATATAACATGTAAATTACTCTGAGAGGGAAAAATTGCCGCAGTGGGAAAAAGATAGAAAATTTTTTTAACTCATCTGTCCGAATTTGGCATGAAAAAGCAGCTTATCAAAATCTTCTGCACGTAAGAGATTTTTCAAAAAAGGATATTTATTTTGAGGATCAAGAAGATGTTTCCTGTGACACCTGTAGTTTTGCAACGTCACTGTTTCCATGTTCTAAAATGAGAAATTCTGAAATAGCACAACTAATATATGCTAATTTTTGCGGTTTGATGCAAGAAAGATATATTGGTACCTCGCGGTATTTTTATTTCTACTCAGGATATGATTTTTCACATTGGGAACAGTTTTATTTCTTAAAAGTCTGAGGACGCAAGATATCTTGAGGATGTTTTCAAGAAGTTGGACAAGCGTTTAGAAAAAGGCGTAAAGATTTTTGCTTAAAGAAAACGGATTGAAGTTTATAAATTTACAAGTCGAAGAATTAACACATCGACATGAATTATTCACCAAAAATATCTGCGAAGATATTATTACATGGTAGGGACTTCCAATCAAGTCGTATGGCGAAGCTGTCAACACTGTGTTACAAGTGTTAAATAGACCGGAAACGAGCAGTAAAAAAATGTATTGTCTTATAAATTGTAGACCTGTGGACAGGTCTACAAAAAAAAAATCCGTTCCAAGGACTAAACCTATCATGCCTTAAGTATTTTTGTGTGCTGAATCTGAATTTTCAATTAAAAAATTTTTTTACTTACTTAAAGCATGATAGGTTTAGTCCTTGGAACAGATTTTTTTTTGTAGACCTGTCCACAAGTCTACAAAACTAAATCTATCATGCCTTAAGTATTTTTGTGTGCTGAATCCGAATTTTCAATTTAAAATAATGTTTACCTCGTAGATTTCGAGTAAATCTCGGATTTTATCGTCAAAATACGGTTTTTTGAAAATTTTTGACGTTTATTCGAAATTTACTCTTTAGAAATTTTTTTAAATTGAGAATTCGGATTCAGCACACAAAAATACATAAGACATGATAGGTTTAGTCCTTGGAGCATATATTTTTTTTTTGTAGACCTGTGTTAGGTTAGTCTGAATGCATAGGAATAAAATCATGTGGATAAAAAATTATCCTTATTTTTACCTGGGTGGATGAAGTAAAAAAAAATTGAAAATTTTGGTTCTTGTGCACATACTAAATCACATTTTTTTTCGCCCCCTTATATAATAGGGTGGGGGTAGTAATGGGGGTGGCTACTGCCAAAATTTTTTTTGAGACATTAGCTTCCCTTGTATATACGAAATACCAATTTTATAGTCTCTTACCTGCTTGATTTATCTATTTACCCCAAGTTACCCCCAATTCTTCAACAGAAAAACCTGAAAATATAATCTAGTTCCAGATCTCGTTAAAATACATAGCGTACCAAATTTCAAGTCATTAGAATAATCGTGCGCACAAAAAAATGTTTCAGACAGACAGACATTTTTCTTTGCTCAAATTTAAAATCTCAACGTTTCATGACATTCTTAGCCTATTTGAACAATAAAAAAGTTTTTTAAATTTTTTGTCGTTTCTATATTTCCACTGGATGGGGAAGCAATATCTGCGATTTTTAGGTTAGCCACGTTGCGGCAGCACTACTCAGTACAGTATCTTAAGGGTATTTGCCATTTTTTTAATTTAATTTGACTGAAATCTCTACTGTCGGCAGATTTTTGTCCTGCCGTTGGCAGCAGGTCTGAGAAAATGGGCGGAGTGGTAGTTGCCAAGTCCATTGTCTTTCCCCGTTGATATTATATCCTGCAGTCCAGATCCTGCAGTCGTATAATATGCTTTGTCAGCAACGGCTGCGCTACGCGGCGTTCCTCGCTGGTAACCACCCCTGTTAAGTCCTCGTCGCACGCGACGTCGCTCTACTTCGGTGCTCTGTTCGGCAACAGCCTCGTCACGCGGTGTTCCGTGATGGTCCATAACCCCGTCAAGTCCTCACGCTCGCGACGTTGCTTCACTTCGCACCCCTGCACCACTTTAAATGAGGACCGCGGTGACCTCCTTACTATGATGCAGGTTTATCTGCACATTCAGCTGGCATGAGCCTATTTTTCCCCTATCCTCCCCTGGGTCGAGAATCCAGACGAGAGACTCTGGTGTTTGGGAAGGTACTTGGTGCTGACCGAGGTCACGGACACCCCCTCCCCCAGCTCCTTCACCTCCCGCACTGCGCTCGTGGGCTTTGTTGTGGGGGGGGGGGGTGGTTCAGCACAAAACATGCTCAGGAACCCCCTCCCTCTCCACGAGTAAAGAGGAGAGGAGGGTGCGCCTGTGTTCCGAGGTTTGTCGCTAGTGGTCGGGCTCCCCCAGACCATGTGTCCCTTCGTCGCGCACAATACCTTGGGATTGGGGTGATCCGTGCAGTGAAGCCAAGACCCCGTGCCACCTGACCAGGGTCAGGGGGTCATTGCCACTTCAAGCGGTTTACGTTGTGTCAGCTGGTCCGCGACGTGGTTTTAGCCGGGGTGGATGATTTATCAGCCCTACCCCTCAGCAGTATGACTATGTTAGCCCTACTCCTTGCGGAGTCTGGCCGTTTTCCTATCCACCACCTGGAGACGCGCCTCGCAGGTGCTCAACTCCCACCCTCGTGAAAGGATGATACGAGGTTACTAAGTCTTGGTCTCGTTCATCTTAATTCGTCTCGTCTAGACCTCCTACTGAGCTTGCTCCAACCGTTGTGGTTGTCTGACTGGGCCCGGAAACGCCTGCCAGAAATGCTATAAGCATAGATAATATTAGCCTTTATCCATCTATACTGCCAGTATCAGAACTAGGGATTCAACCTAGCACACAATAAAACGACCAAGCGAGCTTGTCACCAACCCGCCCGCTTTGGGTAAAAACTGTAAAATTGATTGAATTTGAGATTGCATTAGGGGTACTAGTAATCACGAGATGTTGCTTGATTTGTGTTTCTTATGTCGAGGCAAATACAGACATCAAAAGGGGACATCCATTTTGACATTTCGCTCCTTGACTTATGTCGCTCTATAAAAGATTTTTGTAATTCTTTTCTACTTTGGAAAAGTTGGAAACCGGTTGAATATTTTGTCTATTAGGATGTCCATTACTATACCCCTAAACTTAAGAACCGGAGATATCAAGCAATTTACTTCTACTTATATTCTTTTAAATTCCTCTCCAATTAAGTTTATGACTTTACTAATGAATTAAATATAATATTAAACTAGTTTTCACATGTTAAATCCCTGTGCCATTCTCCCGCGTGCCGACCTATGTTTAGTTTCCAAAAATTATCCTGTAATATTTTTCTCAGATGTTAATCTGTATGTATTTTCCAGGAATTTTCATGTAATATCGTTCCCAGGTATGAACCTGTGTGTATTTTCTAGGAATTTTTCTGTAATATTTTTTTAGGAGTGAACCTGTGTGTACTTTCTACGAATCTCCCTGTATTATTTTTCCCAGGTGTTCCCATGTAGTTCTTCCTACTTCTTATTCATAACGTCTTACCAAACGTTTTATGATTCATGCATTATTCTAGTTGGCCTCCGTTTGTTGTCTAGAACTTCCGATGCTATCACGCCATCTGTCGTGGTTGCCTGTTAGAAGCGCAGATTTATCCAAGCTTTTTCCCATCAGTTCCCTGTTGATGTCAGCCCAACATTTTGGAGGGCGTCCTCTTCGCCTCTTGCCATTTGCTTGACCTAGTTGGATGAGGGATGATATATACATATTGCCTATAAAGAGATAATGTTCGATTGCAGAATAAAATGCTAATGGACAAAAACATGCAAACGGTATATACTTTAAGCCCGAAAGCCCATAGCATGGTGTTTTGACTTGGTTCACACTCAGACTACATTGTATGGAGCAGTGAAATTATAGACAGAGTTTAAAATATAAATGTTATATCATAAATTGTTAAGAAACTTGTAGTTTGTAAAATAATTTATTAAATTGTAACATACTTGTAGAGATAATCACTCTTTATAGTCTAATTGACAATCTAGTGATTCGAAAACTCTTAACGGCTGCTAAAAAACCACAGTGCGGGAAATGCTTGCTGGAGTGTAGTAGAATCTACCTAGGCACTTCTTGGGCACAAGGATAGCCTAAAAACAAATAAAATCATTATTAGTAAAATCCTAAATAGATTATACATGTGTTAGAAAGTGAGAATTTACTCATAATAAACTTATAAGTTCATAAAAAGTTAAATCAAACAAACATATTAAGCTCCAAGGAACTTGGTAAAAATTAGGCTTGGACAGACATCGTTAGATTCTAATCATGTCAAAAATTGTGTAAAAGACTAATCGTAATAAAATAAAAAGTATTAAAACATAAAGTTACATACCTCAGTTCATTAAACAGCGTGATTACTTCCAGAAAAAGACTTGAAAAGGGGGGGGGGGGGGGTCACAGCTGACATTCAAACTTGCAGGTATAGGACGCTATCACTTTTTGTAGATGAATTGCCATAAACTAAGAATTTTTCAGCATAATTTCACAACAAGAAGTTGGAGAATGGTCCACACTGTTATTTTAATGAAAATTGCTTCATGCAATATTCATATTCAACACTTCAAGCTTGACAGTCCGAAAAAACATTTATTCATATTAGTTATAATAAATTGTTATGCTATGTTTATTATACATATATGGAAAGGTTCATTAGCTTTAAGATTAACCTTTATTAACAATAAGTAGTTTTTAAGAGAGTTTTTGTAGAAATTCCAACCCATCAGACAACTTTAAAAATAATCATTTAACCTAAGTAAATTATATATCAAAGTAACCAGCTTAAAGCCAGTAAAAAAGTTCAGAAAGAAAAACAAACACATATTAACAATAAGGTCAAAAACACAAAATTCCAAAAATAAAATTTATTTTTCAAAATCAAGAATGTCAAACTTTGCTAAAACCGTCAAATTGGGCCAATGAAAAGCCATATTTTCTAATTTAGTTGTTAATTATCACTCGAACAGAACGCATCAACAAAACTTACAGAAAAGATAACCTAAGTTTTTGAAATTTGAAATCGAGACCCGTGAATGGTCAGAAGCGAGTATAAAGTTTTAAACGTTGAAAAATAGTAACAACTCAAATTAATAAGTAAATCTGATGTATTGGAAATCAGTAGTAATTACAATGAAAATAAAATTTTGTAACCATTTAAAAAATAAGTATCCTTGAAAAAGTATTAATAAAGGTTTTGTGCATCGAAAAAGAGAGTGTCAAATCAGAGAGGTAAAGCACTTACCTAAATTTAAAAACCGCTACCCAAGGAATCACTACTTCCACATCCAGATTTTTTATCCAAGTCACTCACAACGAAAAAATTTTGTATGTGGAAATAATTGTTCATGGAAATTTAATATTATAATATTTGAAATCTCTACCCCAAAAACCCATAAAACGATACCCCACATCGGTAGCGGGGTGGGGGTGGTAGTGGGGGTGGATGAAGTAAAAAAATATTTTGAGGTTTCTGGTTCTTGTACACACACTAAATCACATTTTTTTTTCATCCCCTTTAATAATGGGGTGGGGGTGGTAATGGGGGTGGCTTATGCCAACATTTTTTTTGAGACCTTAGCTTCTCTTGTATATACTAAATACCAATTTTATGGACTCTTACCTGCTTGATTTACCTATTTACCCCAAATTTACCTCAATTTACCCCCCAACTCTTCGACGGAACAAGATGAAAATATAATCTAGTTCTAGATCTCGTTAAACTACATATGTGTAACAAATTTCAAGTCAATATATCAAACGGTTCCAGAGTAATCGTGCGCACAAAAAAAGTTACAGACAGACCGACAGACAGACAGACAGACAGACAGACAGACAGACAGACAGACCGACAGACCGACAGAGGTCAAAGCCACAAAGTTCCAAAAATAAAATTTATTTTTGAAAAATCAAGTATGTCAAACTTTGCTAAAACCTTCAAATTGGGCCAATGAACAGCCATATTTTGTAATTTAGTTGTTAATTATCACTCGAACAGAATGCATCAAGAAAATTTATAGAAAAGATAACCTAAGTTTTTGAAATTTGAAATCGAGACCCGTGATAATAAGTAAATCTGATAAATTGGAAATCAGTAATTACACTGAAAATAAAATTTTGTAACCATTCAAAAAATAAGTATCATTGAAAAAGTATTAATAAAGGTTTTGAGCATCGAACAAGAGAGGTAAAGTACTTACCTAAATGTGTATAAAGTGCTACGATAGTGCATCGCAATTTTCATCAAGTATCAAGAACAATTAATCAAGAAATCTAGGAGCAACCACAACAAATCGACACCATTTTGATTCGTCACGTTACATATCTGAAGACAGCGTGGGACTTAGAAAACAGAAGGTTTCTATCGAGTAAACCGGTCGCGTGGTTGCAACCGAACTCCGAGGTATAACAGGGACAGACAGATGTTCTAAGGTAAAAGCTTTTGTATGTTTTAAAATAAATAACGATAGACACAAAACGTGTCAAACCATTATTTTTCATTATTAAATTGCAATTTAAGATTTTCTTCGAATAAAGAAGCCATTTAAAATAAGTAATTTAAGAATATTGTTCACCAAATTTTGAAAAAAAAAACCATTTCCACGATAAAATCTATTTCAATAAATTCTCTTTTACATTTTTCATTTAAAATCTGTATATTATTTTGTTTCCTGGCTTTTGAGCACTGAACCGACTTCAACCCTGATCAGTGCTAACCTGATCATAGTCAATTCGCTGTCTGCGGAAAATCATGCTGAAGATGTCTGTCTGATTGTATGTAGGTAACTAAATAAATTTGATAGTCCTCGTGCTATCTGGCGCCCAAGGGATTACCAAACTCAATTGGATTTAAATCGGCAAGGTTAATCAGTCACAAATTCAAATCTATTTATTCAAAGATTTCATACACACAGCAAATACACGGCAATATATATATCTAATATATAAAAATCTCGTGTCACAGTGTCTGTTATCGAACTCCTCCGAAACGGCTTGACAGATTTTTATGAAATTTTTGGTGTATATTTGGTCTGAGAATAGGTCGTAGGCTATTTTTTATACCCCTAGGTGATAAGGGTGGCCCTATCCAGAAATTTTCTTTTTATTTTTTGGACAAAAATTTATAATTTATATGGCAAAACAACGTTTGCTGGGTCAGTTAGTGTATATATATATATATATATATATGTATATATATATATATATATATATATATATATATATGTGTGTGTGTGTGTGTGTGTGTGTGTGTGTGTGTGTGTGTGTGTGTGTGTGTGTGTGTGTGTGTGTGTGTGTGTGTGTGTGTGTGTGTGTGTGTGTGTGTGTGTGTGTGTGTGTGTGTGTGTGTGTGTGTGTGTGTGTGTGTGTGTGTGTGTGTGTGTGTGTGTGTGTATGTCTTTGTAGCCCATAACTGTGACACTTTGTGTGTGAATATGCCTGCACTGTGGAACCTGCGCAGTTTATGGCACCATACACTCGATGCCATAACTTTTGATGTCTTTATTCGACTATTCCGACTATTCAATTCAGCTCACCCCCCTCTAATCAATCCAGATCCATCCAGACTATTCATTCAATATGTATACTCAGGAACTCAACTTGTAAAAAATTGTGTATTTTTTGCCACAGTTATTCCTAGTTCATGTGTTGATACACACAGTATTGTGGCACGCATTTATTTCAACCAACAGCGCTGCGGCGGCAGAAGCATGAAGTTCATTTTATGGTTGCAGTATCTTTACGTTCGGATCTCTTCGGCTCGAATGTTCTTCTGTCTCACTCTATAGAGTGCTATAGCATTCCCAAATGATTCCTTTTAGATTAATATTTGACTTCTTATTTCGTGTACAGTTGTTATGAGGCGCGTTGGCGAAGTTATAAAGTGCCTCACCGTATTATAATATATTTTAATATTGTAATTCGTTTACCACTAATTTGACAACGTTAACTGGAGAAAAATGAAAGGATTATAACTTGAAAATGCAAAACTAATTGTTTTATTAAAAATTTACCGAAGTGAATGTTTATTTAATAAAATAATTTTATCAACAGGCATTTTTAATAGGTATTTCTATTTATAGGTTTAGTGTCATTGAAACTGAGAGAATTCGTGCCGTTTTTAGAGAAAGTGTCTGAGGTATGGGTTATAATTTTTTATAATTCTAGAGATTTTGTCAATTCTAAAAACGTATATACTCAAAATAAGTTCTTCATGTCTTAGCAGACGTTTCGTGGCCCATGCTTTATTCTAGCTGGCTTTCTTTTGCAGTATGGCACGTCTGACAATATTAGGTGTACATGCAGTGATTAAAATTATTCGTGGAAATAAGGAGTTGGGTAAACTTTGTAGAAAGTTAAATTAAAAGCACTTCCGCATATACAGGGTGTCCCGGCACTATGGGGCAATACTTCGGAAACATATAGTTTGGGTCAAAATAACACTAAAAGTACCTATATTTTTTTTTCTTAGGGTGCCCCCCCCACGGAGATATTACCCTCTAAAGGTTACATATTCAAGAAGGTTTTTTGCCTATTACTTCCAAACCGTTTTATCGATTTGAATAAAATTTGGACTGTGTACATATTAAATGAGTATCTCTATTTCAGAAATATGGCGCCCTTTATATCTTGTCTAGGAAGCCAGGGGTGTTGCACCCCCAATGCTTTTTACCCCTAAATTTTGATATAAATTAATTTTTGAAAATTAAGGACACATTTTTAAATTTCTTTAATAATTTTCTAAAGAAAGATATTCTTGTTTGATATCGATAAAGCGATCCGTTTTTGAGAAAAAATAATTTTACTGATAAGGGACAAAGACTGACATTTCGTCAACACATCACTACATACTACAACTACAATACACACATAACTACAATAACTACATAACTAAAATAAATGTTCGATGTGAGCACCCTGTACAAGAATACATTCTCGTAAGCGAGATAAGTTGGATCGCTGAACCTGAAATAGCATTCCATTCCGAATGGCTTCACATTGGGTAATGATTCTTTGTAACATATCTTCCCTTGTTTGTACCGGTGTAGAGCTCCATCATGTATGTACGTCATGTTTCTTATAGTTGCTAATGGCACATCTTCCAATAAACCATCTAGATTTTCTTGTAGAAACCTTAAGTAATTTTCCCCATTTAACCGAGTTTTCAAAACAAATGACCCTATTAAATAATTTTCAATTATTCCTGCCCAGACGTTAATTTGAAATTGACGTAGGTGATGAGTTTGAATAATTGCATGAGAATTTTCATCCTTCCAACTATATAGATTGTGAGAATTTATTACACCATCCCTGCGAAATCCTGCTTCATCCGTGAACAAAACACTAGCAATAAACTTGCGGTCTTCCTGTTGCTTTTGCAGGAACCAATTAGCATATTAAACTCGAGCAGGGTAGTCGTCCGGGGACATTGCATGAACTTTCTGGATGTGGAAAGGATGGAGAAGCTGTTCTTTCAAAATTCTGTGAACCACCGACTTCGAAGGGTTAAATTGCGCTGAGGGCTTCCTAACGTTTATTGATAAGTCTTCGGCAACAGCATCTAATACAGCTTCTTCTAGTACAACTGTACGACCACTTCTAAGACCACCTTCACCTCCTCGTTTCGGTTCCACGCTCCCTAAACATTAATAGGGTAATTTTTTTAATTAGTTATTTATTCTTCAATTTTTATTATTTTGTTTTTTTATTGCTAAGATGGATATCTACCTGTTTTTGTATTCGACGGTTTACCCGTTCAAAAGTTTTCCTGTTAAGAAAGTGTTCCCCATAAAGCCGTCTGACTTCCGAACCATTACCGGTGGCAAGTTGCATGTCGGCATATTCACAAGATGAAAAATTTGCCATGTCAGTAAACTACTATCACAGAACTACTTACAACTTACATTACTTGCTACTCAAATTTGACGTTTAAATTTATTCAATTGTTTTCTCACAGGTATTATGCAGTAGTTCGTATTACTCATATTCCTTAGTCCCTTATCAGTTAAATCATTTTTTCTCAAAAACGGATCGCTTTATCGACATCAAACAAGAATATCTTTTATATTGTCTAAACGTTGGTTGTGGCATTTTCTTAATATTTCTTTATTCTTATTGGGATGCTCTGCCACATGTATTCTTCTAAACAATGTCTGAAATCTACAAAATAATACAATTAACCAGTATTTTACTGGAAAATAACCTCTACGCCTGTGACTTTTACGTCAAAGGATCAGTTAGAGGGTGGTTTTGACAAATAATGAATAAGAACAAAAATATAAAAATGACGTATTTTGCTGACGTTTCGGAAAACGAATCTGTTTCCTTTCTCAAAGCGTATTATAATGTTTGTGAGCTGTGTATATTAAATACACAGCTTTAAGAATATATTTGTTATATTCAGTATCCATAGATACTTACTGCTTACACAGAACTGTTGATATATCTAATTGATAGTTTTATTTTAAACAATGTTGAGTTTGTTAAGTTCTTCTTTTAACATCGGCAGCCAGGTTGTGCAAACATCTACAGAACAATTCGACACGCATTTATCCTCATTCAATAGTATTATAGCCGCTTCTTTAATTTTTCTTTTCTTGCTATCTGTCTCTTTTGTTAAAATTTTTGCCGAGTCCCAGTTTATTCTATGTCCGTTCTCCCAAGCGTGTTCGCAAATCTTCGATTTCTGAATCTCATTTTTTCTAATGTAACCCTTATGCTCACCCAATCTAACACTGAATGGTCTGGATGACTCACCCACATAATGTTTATTACACTCACACGGAATACTATAAATGCAGTTTTTTGAATTTTGCTCATGATTTAGCGGTTTTGTTTTTGTTAAAATAGATCTCAATGTATTGCCCGTTTGAAATATCGTCCTAATATCAAATCTATTGCCTATACGGCGTAGCTTTTCAGATAATCCGTGTACATAAGGAATTAACGTCGTGTACCGTTGTTCAGGTTTTTGTCGTACATGATTATTATTTTCTATATATGTGAAAGTTCTATCAACAAAAGCTTCAGGGTATTGATTGTTTATAAGAACCTCTTTTATAAAGCGCTTCTCATTGTCTAATATTTCATCATTAGAAGAAATTATTTTGGCCCTATCATATAAGCATTTTATGACACCCTTTTTAACATGCATCGACTGATTTGAGTTAAAATTCAAATACCTGTTGGTGTGTGTTGGTTTTTCTATAAACGCTTGTTTCAACCATATTATTTACTCTTTTAATTAAAACATCTAAAAAGGGTAGTTCATTTCTATTTTCTATTTCTAATGTAAATTTAATAGATGGTTCTTTATTATTTATATTTTCTAAAAAATCATCTAGCAAATCGACTCCGTGGGGCCAAATTGCAAATATATCGTCAACATATCTCCACCAGCTAACCGGTTTATATATACAATTTTGAATATGTTTCGTTTCAAAGTCCTCCATAAATATATTACTTAAAACTGGTGACAATGGAGACCCCATTGCCATACCAAAGTTTTGCTGATAGAAATCACCTTCAAACTGAAAGTAAGTCTTTTTTATACATAATGTTAGAAGTTCCATTATGCTATTAACAGATAATTTAGTTCTAGCTTCCAAATTATTATCATTCAACAATTTACCTTTGACTATTTCTAAAGTTTTATCTACTGGAACATTGGTAAAGAGGCTAACTACATCAAAACTAACCATCAGATGGGTATCATGAATATTGTTTTCATAAATCTTTTCTATAAAGTGTCTACTATTTTTAATATATGAATCGGTGTTTCCAGATAATGGACTTAGAATATTAAGTAAGAATTTTGTCAAATTATGGCATGGCGAATTCATGGAGCTAACAATGGGTCTTAAAGGAATATTTTGCTTATGTATTTTTGGCAAACCATAAAAATGAGGTGGCTTGCTATGATGCGGTGTGAGCTTACTTCGTTCAAAGTCATTAAATTTATTTTTATACTTGAATAGAGTTCTATATATATTTTGCTCTCAATTGATTTTGTGGGATCCTTGTTTAATTTTGAGTAAGGTCCTTCATTGATTAATGTCATGACTTTTGTATCATATACATTTTTATCTATAACAACCGTGGCATTACCTTTGTCTGCTGGTAAAATTTTAATATGTTCATCTCTTCTTAAGGAAGATATGGATTGTTTCTCTTCTGTACTTAAATTGTCTCTAATTTTACATTGCTTTTTTAAAGCAATTTTTGCCCGTACGCGATATTCATTTGCATCATCTGTTGGCATGTTTTGGGCAGTTTTCTCTACAGCTGCTATTATATCAAATTTTGGGACAGATTTTGGGTTTATTGCAAAATTTAAACCTTTTGACAAGACAAGTTTGTCTGAAATTGTTAAAACTCTATTTGACATATTAATGAAAGTCTTGTCAATTAGAGGGTTATTGTTTATATTATGCAATTGCCTGATCTGCTTCTCTCGTATTAGGTTCCTAAATTTGTTTATATGCGTGCCTTTTTGTGAACTAAAATGCTTGTCATAACTAAAGCTGTGTATTTAATATACACAGCTCGCAAACATTATAATACGCTTTGAGAGAGGAAACAGATTCGTTTTCCGAAACGTCAGCAAAATACGTCATTTTTATACTTTTGTTCTTATTCATTATTTGTCAAAACCACCCTCTAACTGATCCTTTGACGTAAAAGTCACAGGCGTAGAGGTTATTTTCCAGTAAAATACTGGTTAATTGTATTATTTTGTAGATTTCAGACATTGTTTAGAAGAATACAGGTGGCAGAGCATCCCAATAAGAATAGAGAAATATTAAGAATATCTTTTTTTTAGAAAATTGCTTAAGGAATTTAAAAATGTGACTTTAATTTTCAAATATTAATTTATGTCAAATTTTAGGCTGGCTGGCTTCCTAGACAAGATACGAAGGGCGTCATATTTCTGGAATAAAGACACTCATTTAATATGTACCCAGTCCAAATTTTATTAAAATCGATAGAACGGTTTGGAAGTAATAGGCAAAAAACCTTCTTGAATATGTAACCTTTAAAGGGTAATATCTCCGTAGGGGGGCGCCATAAGAAAAATAATTATAGGTACTTTTAGTGCTATTTTGACCCAAACTATACGTTCCCGAAGTATTGCCCCATAGTGCTGGGACACCCTGTATAATAAAATAATTTGGAATATTATACGTGTCGTCGAATTGATTTGACCTGATTTTACAACAAAAACTTATTCTTGAAGAAAAGCAGTATTGGAAGCGTCGAGAGTAATGTTGGATATACGGGGTAATCGAAAATTTACTATATTTAAAAAAAAATAAGAGAAAGTACCCTTATTTTTCTTCCACATCGTAGAGGTATAGTAACGCAAAAAAAATCTGAAAATGTTTTCTCTTCATATAGGCTTAGAATGTCATGAAACATCAAAATTTTAAGTTTGAACAAAGAAATTCTGTCTGTAGTGTTGTCGGTTCGTAATTTTTTTTGTGCGTACGATTCCTCTAGAACGGGTTTTGACATTGACTTGAAATTTGGTACACGTATGTACTATAACGAGATCTGGATCTTGATTACATTTTGATCTTATTTCATTGAAGAGTTGGGGGTAAATGGGAGTAAATGGGAGTAAATGGGTAAAGCAAGCAAGTAACAGTCCTTAAAATTGGGATTTAGCGCATGTACAAGAACCACTCTAGTGATGTTAAATTACGTGTAATTTATAAAAATGTAATTATACGCGGTAACATTTCACGAAAGTTACAAATTTGCTTGTAATTTATGCAATTTATGAAATTTAAAATTTACT
This sequence comes from Rutpela maculata, assembly GCA_936432065.2. Lineage (NCBI taxonomy): Eukaryota > Metazoa > Arthropoda > Insecta > Coleoptera > Cerambycidae > Rutpela > Rutpela maculata. The sequence goes on along the minus strand of OW386286.2, from coordinate 155,796,790 downwards.
GCTCGTTATTGTGTACTATTAAAAAAAACAATACAGTTCATTACAATCATTAATATTATTATAAATTTAATTTAGTAAATAAAGTTAAAACGTTGTTTTTACAGCTTACCTAACTGGTCTGGGTATCTGGTTCACTTTTTAACAACCAAATAGTCTAATAAAAGGACACTAACCACACGGTACACCGTTAACCGCCTTAAGACTCAAAGTAAGAATAAAAGTGAGGTTATGAAACATTAACTGCCAGAGTAAAATTGGCGCGATATTTAAAATTACGTGTAAATTAACAATAATTACAGGAACTTACATAATTTACGTAGTTACAGAGGTTTCATAAATGACATAAATTGCACCACAATTCATGAGGTATGTAATATTACGGTAATTTTACAGTAATTTATGTAAGTGACAAGTTGTCATTTTACCATTCACATCACTGGAACCAAGGGTCTCAAATTTTTTTTTTGGAATTAGCCACCCTCATTCCATTATTAAAGGGGTTAAAAAAATTAAAATTGTGATTTAGTGTGTGTGCAAGAACCAAAGGCCTCAAAATTTGTTTTGACATCAACGAACCTCTACCAACCCCATTACCACCTCCACTCCATTAATAAAGGGGAGAAAAAAATAATACTGTGATTTAGTGTGTGCAGAAGAACTAAAGGCCTCAAAATTTTTTTTGGCATTAGCCACCCTCACCACCGCGCCCAATGCCATCCCCACCCCATTACTAAAGAGGTCGAAAGAATTAAAATTATGATATAGTGTGTGTATGTACAAAACCAGAGGCCTCAAAGTTTGTTTTGACGTCACCACAAATTTGGATGTGGAACTAGTGATTCCTTAGGCAGCGTTTTCTTATTTTATAACCAGAAAATTTGTTTAAAATTACAAGTGTATTTTATTTTTTTTTTTTAATTAATTTTTGTATTGAAACTTACATCACCAATGCCACAAATAAATAAAAATCAATAAAAACAGTTTATAAATAAACTTAATTTTAAACAACTTTTCTTTATATTTTCTCGTTATAAAATGAAAAATAAAACTATAAATTGCTCTATAAATTTTTTTATGACTTATAACTGACAACAACAACAACAAAAATAACTTCTAAATTAAATGTCTGTTTAGTAGTCAAAATTACGACTCAAACTGATGGCTACATGTTTTTTTACAATTTTAGTAACGCAAAACAAAATTTTTATTGTTCAAATAGGCTTAAAATGTCATGAAACGTCGAGCTTTTAAGTTTGGGCAAAAAAAAATTCTGTCTGTCGGTCGGTCTGTAATTTTTTTGTGCGCATGTTTACTCTAGAAGCATTTGAGATATTGACTTGAAATTTGGTACATGTATGTATTTTAACGAGATCTGGAACTAGATTATATTTTGATCTTATTCCATTGAAAGGTTGGGGGGGGGGTAAATTGGGATAAATTGGGGTAAATTGGGGTAAATAGGTAAACCAAGCAAGTAAGAGTCCATAAAATTTGTACTTAGTATATACCTATAAGAGAAGTTAAGGTGTCAAAAAATTTTTAGCATTAGCCACCCCCATTACCACCTCCACTCCATTATTAAACCGGAGTATAAAAGTGTGGGGCGCTTTTCATTTATTATAATGATGTCTTCAGCGTTTTAACGCTTTTATACTCAAATATTATACTTAATTACAAACACGGCCTACAGTAAGGCGCTTACGGGGTAGACAGAGAGAACAGGTTCGATGATTATTTTTTGCTTTTTAGTGCAGTATTTATAAAAGCATGTTTTTTTTAGTTTTTTGAACTATTAATTTATTTTTTACTTTTTAGTCTCATATTTAAGGAAAAAATTTAGGCACTTTCGAAAAAACAAACAGTTTGTTAAATTTGGGCCGAATAATTGTAATCTGCAACCTCGATAACCCACAGATACCGATTTTCAGTCGTATCCGACGATAATTGATAAAACGTATCGGCCATATTTACGCCGCCATTTTGAATTTTTAAACTTTGATCACATATTTGTTTTCTACTTATCAAGCCCTTTACTATGATACCCATATCAAGGGAATCCGACGATAATTGATAAAACCCATCCGCCATGTCGACGCCGCCATTTTGAATTTTTAAGTTATGATCACATATTTGTTTTCTACTTATCAAGCTCTTTCTTTTGATATCCATATCAAGGGAATCCGACTATAATTGATAAAACTTATCCGCCATTTTTAATTTTCAAGGATTGATCACATATTTGTTTTCTACTTATCAGACCCTTCCTTTTGATATCCATGTCAAGGGAATCCGACGATAATTGATAAATCCTATCCACCATGTTGATGCCGCCATTTTGAATTTTTACGTTTTGATCACATATTTGTTTTCTACTTATTAAGCCCTTTACTTAATACCAAGGGAATCCGACGATAATTGATAAAACCCATCCGCCATGCTGACGCCGCCATTTTGAATTTTTAAGTAATGATCACATATTTGTTTTCTACTTATCAAGCTCTTTCTTTTGATATCTATATCAAGGGAATCCGACGAAAATTGATAAAACTTATTCGCCATGTTGACACCGCCATTTTGAATTTTTAAGGATTGTTCACATATTTGTTTTCTACTTATCAAACCCTTTCTTTTGATATCCATGTCAAGGGAATCCGAAGATAATTGATAAATCCTATCCACCATGTTGATGCCGCCCTTTTGAATTTTTACGTTTTGATCACATATTTGTTTTCTACTTATTAAGCCCTTTACTTAATATCAGGGGAATCCGACAATAATTGATAAAACCCATCCGCTATGTCGCCATTTTGAATTTTTAAGTTATGATCACACATTTGTTTTCTACTTATCAAGCTCTTTCTTTTGATATCCATATCGAGGGAATCCGACGATAATTGATAAAACTTATTCGCCATGTTGACACCGCCATTTTGAATTTTTAAGGATTGTTCACATATTTGTTTTCTACTTATCAAACCCTTTCTTTTGATATCCATGTCAAGGGAATCCGACGATAATTGATAAATCCTATCCACCATGTTGATGCCGCCATTTTGAATTTTTACGTTTTGATCAATCACATATTTGTTTTCTACTTATTAAGCCCTTTACTTAATATCAAGGGAATCCGACAATACTTGATAAAACCCATCCGCCATGTCGACGCCGCCATTTCGAAGTTTTAAGTTATGATCACATTTTTGTTTTCTACTTATCAAGTTCTTTCTTTTGATACCCATATCAAGGGAATCCGACGATAATTGATAAAACTTATCCGCCATGTTGACACCGCCATTTTGAGTGTTTAAGGTTTGATCACATATTTGTTTTCTACAACATGGCGGATAGGTTTTATCAATTATCGTCAGATTCCTTTGATATGGATATCAAAGGAATCTGACGATAATTGATAAAACCTATCCGCCATGTTGACGCCGCCATGTTGACGCCGCCATTTTGAACTTTTAAGTCTTGATCACATATTGTTTTCCACTTATCAAACCCTTTCTTTTGATAACCATATCAAGGGGGTTGTAAAGAAAATGTTAATCCGCCATCTTGGGGCGGCGGCCATTTTGAACGTATTATAATATTGAGTATACCATATTGCATTTTCAACAAAGCTACACACAATTGCCAAATTTGTGGGTGAAATTCAGTTCCTTAGACCTTATTACATAGATAGATACATAGTTAGTTAGATAGATAGTTAGATACAGGTCGACCTAATAAAAGCATGTTAATAAAGATTGTTTTATGACTGTGATTTATTAGCAGACCACGGTAAACCGCTTTGATAGAAATATTGAAATTACCCAATTAATTAATTTATTAATTATCTATTTTGGTCAGGCGAATATCTCGTAAACTATAACACATAGGAAGAAAATGAATATAAACATTCTTGTAGAAAATTTAATTATGTTTAATTTTGCATAGATTACCTTTTTCCGTACGACGCATCGTTTCCGGGTTAGGAGCGAAGAATCGAGAAAAAGAACTTTTCCACCCCCCTCTCTCCTGAAGTTGCTGGGCTAGAGGCGGGGACTTTTAGTATGCTTACCTCCTAACTACCTCCAACACATTCCTGAAGAGGAAAATTCTCCCCTCCTCCATGTTTTCTACAACTCTTTCGTTGACTGGACTAACACTAAATACAAATTTAATGGACTTTCACTTGCTTGATTTACCACAATTTACCCCAATTTACTCCCCAACCCTTCAACAGAATAAGATCAAAATATAATCTAGTTCCAGATCTCGTTAAAATACATACGTGTACTAAATTTTAAGTCAATATCTTAAACGGTTCCAGAGTAATTTTGCGCACAAAAAGTTACAGACCGACAGACAGACAGAACGACAGACATAATTTTTTTTTACTCAAACTAAAATCTTGACATTCATGACATTCTAAGCCTATTTGAACAATACAAATTTTCAACATTTTTTTCGTTACTATTACTTCCACTGGATGTGGAAGTAAAAATAAGAAAGACATAAGAAATAAGCTAAAAAAAAAATTAATCATATCAAATTTCTGTAAAAAAAAAGTAATTAAAAAGACCCCTATATAATTGTAATGGTGGGTCCTGTATATTCTAAAATAACTTCTGCTAGTGCAGATTGCGCACCGAGTAATTTCTCTTAGCTTTTCTTATATTCCAACTCAGTTGTTAAAGTTCATCAAATAAATATTGTGTTTTGCGCATGTCAAAATATTCCTTACACTTCGGAAATCTTCGAGATGCTATCCTTATGGCATCTCGTGTACATTTTACGGTAGGGTATATATTTAAGGCACCCTGACACACTTTTAGTTGAAGCTCCTATGCTTATGAAATCGTAAAGATACACTTCAATTTAATGGCATCTGATTCCACAATTGATTTTTTTATATATTGGTCGTTAGAGCGAGTGTATCGAAAAATCATTTATTACCCAATGATACGCGCAGTTCAGGCTACCCCTCGGACCGGCCGGTTTCATTAGTGTCACATATGTGTGTGTGAGTGTGTGTGTGTGTGTGTGTGTGTGTGTGTGTGTTTGTTAGAATATTTCCTTCGGATATTCTCCTGTGCTCAGATCAAAATAGAAAAGATCTCAGTCTGGAATATCGTGCCCAGGTCTTAAGACCCAGGGCTGCCTGGGCCTTTCACCGTATATCCCCTCTCCAGCACTTTCCTCAAACCTCGATCCTCTGTGAACCAGACGATATCCGCAGGCTCGAATATGTCCTTGAATGGGTTCCAGTCTTCCCTTTTGGGGATAACAACCTCAAAGGGTTCTGAGAAAGAGAAGGAAAGCACCATATCGTAGCCTCTAGAAGTGAGTGAGCCCCTATCACATCAGATAGGGCTCTTGTGTGACCTAATTGTTCTCCTTCGATCTTCCAGTGACCACCGCACCTCAGCATGGAGGACCCTTCCAGATCCTCGGCCTCAATCACCAAGTGAAGGGGCACAAGAAGGGGCCCAGCCGCTGTGGGTGTCGTGCGTTTTGCTCCTGTAACTCCCAAACAGGCGAGTGTTTGGAGTTGTGTTACCTTCTGTGAAATGAACAGTCTACTTACAGCAGACCACCAAACAACAGAAGCATAAGTGACCATTGGTCTTGCTATAACAGTATAGTACCACATTGTTACCCTGGGGTTTTAACCCCCCAAGTTTTATCAAAACTCCTTCTGCATACCCAAGGTTGTAGTGGCACTTTGTATTTGTCTCTCTATGTGATCTTTCCTGGTCAGTTTAGAATCCAGGATGACCCCCCAGATACTTCACCGTCCTGGAGATCGTTAGAATGGTGTTATCGAGTACGGTTCGACGAAACCGTCTAGCCTGCGTCTCCTAGTGAAAATTACTTGGGAATTTTCCCGAGATGATAATTGTCAGGTCATCTGCATAACCTTGTGTAAAAAGATCTTCATTCTCAAGTTCCTGGAGTAGGCCGTCGAGAACGAGGTTCCATAGCAGAAGGGAGAGGACGCCTTTTGTGGGCAACCCCTTCTTACTGAAATCTCTACTGTCGTTTCCTCATTGGCAGCTATAATTTGCCTCCCGACAACATAGCCCTCATCGATGGTGTCATCGATGCCATGATAGACGGCCACTGCGCAAATTGAGTCGAAGGAAGTATTATCAAACGCTCCCTCAATGTCCAGAAAAGCACCGGCCGTAAGTTCTTAGTGGTGCAGCGCCTTCTCGATCCTGGAAAAGATCGAGTGAAGGGCTGTCTCCACCGACTTCCCGGCCTAGTAAGCGTGTTGCGACAGATGCAGAGGCGCTGAGGTCAGTGTCCCTTCTTTAACAAACCAACCTTTATAAAGCTTTGAGCAGGAAGGATGTAATGCTGATTGCTCTGTAGAATTTGGCAGTATCGTACGATGTACATCCTGCATTAGGTATTAAAACCACTTTGACGGCTCTCCAGGTAAGGAAATACACTCCATACCAGACAGGTCTGTCACGCTCAGCCCCTCCTAACTCGTTTTCGGATTTCGATGAAACTTGGGTGGTTGATAGGAGGCCTTTGAAAATCTTAACGCTGGAAGCTCGGCTCCGTTCGGAAACCGGAACTACCCGATATAGACGTTTCAAGTTTTTCGGAAAAAATTGAATAACTCGGTAACGGGCAGTCGGATCGAGATATTTAAAAAAAGAGATGGTGCCGCTGTCAACGATCTACAGATAAGTATACCAGAGACTATGTCGAAAAACAAATGGAAATTGAATTTTTTTGCAAAAAACTGGTTTTCTCGAAATCGGGCTAGGAAGCACGATAACTGTCCAGGATATTGATCAATTTCGATGAGACTTGGTGGGATCAAAGGTACATGGCCGCAAATGAAGCCTATTGCTGGCGGCCCGAATCCGTTGACCGCAAGTATTTTTTCCAAGGCCGAAGAAATTGATAACTCCCGAATCGAAGGTCCGATTTTGATTTTCAAAAATGGCGATTGTAGGGCAAAAACAAATGCTTTAGTCAATGCAAAAAGAAAAAAAAAGAAAAAAAAGGAAAATAAAACATGTCAAAATGTACTGTGTCATCCTACGATCCTTTGCTGAAAAGGTACTGAATCATTCCAACAAGGATAAAAAGCATATCAAAATGTAGGTTAGCTTGTTTGCATATTTAGCTATTTGGTACTGTATACATAGGAACAATATTTCCCTGTAAGACTTAATCGTCTTTATTTTGTTTAAAACATATAGTTATACACATAGCTGTTTAAAATTCCTTATACGTGGAGGTATATTAACAATAAAAAATGTGATTTTTTTTGTTCAAATGGGATTAGGATGTCAAGATTTTAAGTTGGAATCTAATTTTAAAAAGTCTGTCACTCCGTCTCGCAGTGGTACCAAATTGAGTTTTTTGGTTCAAAAATGGCTAGAGAGTGCAAATATTGTCGGAAATGAACGATTTTTTTTTAATTAAAGCTTGCCGAAATTCTAACAAATCCTCGGAGCCCGAATTTTGGAAAAAAAATTCCTTTCTTGTTATATTATAACCATTATTAACAACGAGAAATTATTTAACGTTTTTGAGGACACAGATTTAGACAGTATCCTGAATGAACTTGAACACCAACACGATCAACACAACACTAATATTCCAGACATTACTCAAGTGAATCTTGACGAGGAATTTTTACCTTACGCATTATAAGACATGCAGTTAGATATTTTTGCTGAAATCGGCCTGCAAGAAGTTCCAGAAATTTTAAAGCATAAATTTAACATCAGATTTCAGTCAACGGATGAAGAATTTGCAAAAATAACGCGGTCTTTAAATTTAAAACAACAACAATACTTAAAACATTTTTTACATAACATTCGAATAGAAAACACGATGCATGAATTCATCTTCAGTGGAGCTAGAGTGGGCAAATCTACATTTATAAAAGCATTGTACCAATCTCTATTAAGATATTTGAATTCAATTCCTTGTAATAATCCAGACGATGTAAAAATTTTATTAACGGATCTTACTGGTAAGGCAGCTTTTGGAATTGGTGGTGTAACTTTGCATTCTGCTTTTGCTCTTCCTATCAATCAAACAAGCAATACTTTACTCATTCTACTTTCAAAACGACGTCATTAATACACTAAGTACAAAATTGTCCAGTTTACGCGCAATATTTATAGATGAGATATCCATGGTTGGTACAAAAATGTTTCACAATCTAGATGCTCGGTTAAAACAAATTTTTAAGAGTAGATTACCTTTTGAAGGGATTTCTGTTGTAGTATTTGGGGATTTAAAACTGTTACCTCCCGTTGGTGATAGGTGGGTTTTTCTAAGTTCTTCTCGTGATCCATATAGTGGATTGGTTGGGGAACCACTTTGGTCATTGTTTAAATGTTTCGATTTGACTGAAATTATGCGCCAAAAAGATGATGTTCCATTCGCAAATGCCTTAAATAACTTAGCAATCGGAGCAATGTCTAAAGACGATATCGAATTACTGAAATCAAGGGAAGGAAAGGACCGTTCAGATTTAGCAGAAGTTCATTTATTTAGAAGCGACACGGAAGTTGATCATTTTAATAATATCAAATTATCAACATTACATTCAGCTTAGCTATAGATGTAGTGAAAGAGAGTTGTACGGAACAGGTCAAAATAAAATTACAAGAAAATATCCCAAAACTGAAAATTTCAGAAACGTTTGGACTTGCTCAAAGCTTAACTTGCAAAATAGGAGCAAAGTACATGTTGACAAATAATATAGACACCGATGATGGTTTAGTAAATGGAGCTACAGGTATTTTGTATGTAGAAATAATTGTTTATGGAACTTTAACAATATAATATTTGAAATCCTCTACCCCAGAAACCCATAAAACGATACCCCACATCGGTAGTGGGGTGGGGGTGGTGATAGGGGGGTGGTAGTGGAGGTGGCTGAAGTAAAAAAATACTTCGAGGTTTCTGGTTCTTGTACACATACTAAATCACGATTTTTTTTCATCCCCTTTAATAATGAGATGGGGGTGGTAATGGGGGTGGCTAATGCCAAAATTTTTTTTGAGGCCTTGGCTTCTCTTGTATATACTAAATACCCATTTTATGGACTCTTACCTGTTTGATATACCTATTTGCCCCAAATTTACCCCAATTTACCCCCAACCCTTCTACGGACAAGATGAAAATATAATCTAGTTCTAGATCTCGTTAATGTACATATGTTTACCAAATTTCAAGTCAAAATCTCAAACGTGCGCACAAAAAAAGTTACAAACCGACAGACAGAAATTTTTTTTCGTTCGTACTTAAAATCTCGACGTTTCATGACATTCTAAGCCTATTTGAACAATAAAAATTTTTAAAATTTTTTTGTCGTTACTATACTTCCACTGGATGTGGAAGTAATAGAGCCAATTTAGTACCTATATTTGAATTTTTGGTAAACCGAACGCCAAACGTATTTCAAATCATGTATCACAATGTTCAAAGCTTACACAAACATTTCAGTGATGTTATTTCCGATTATTGTTTCATTTCTCCGGATTTCTTGGCGTTCGTAGAAACATGGACACTTGCGGAGGACGACTTAAACATTCCCAATTTCACCATTTGCTGTAAGCAAGAAAGTTTAGAGAGAAAACCCTGTGGTATCGTTTGCTACATAAAAAATAACGTCCTCAATAGTATAGTATAGTAATAGTAATATTTGATAATGGACAAGTTTTAGAAATTGTAGTAGAACAAATATTTAATTTGATTTTGATTATTACTTACAAAGGGCCAAATTTTTCAATAATTAAAGCTGAAAATATTTTAGATAGTATTTTATCAAAATTTATATCCGCCAACATCATTATACTGGGAGATTTTAATGTGGATCTAAAAAAACAGTAATAGCGCATTATCACAAACTTCATTAAATTCAATTAAATTAAAATTCACTTTAAATCATTACTAGCTCCTTATGGCCAAAAGATAAAAAATGGCTAGAGAGCGCAAATCTTGTCGGAAATGAACGATTTTTTTTTAAAAGCTTATCGAAATCCCAACAAATACTTGGAGCCTGAATTTTGAAAACAAAATTCCATTTTTGTTATATTAAGATAAACGCCAAAAGGAAAAAATGGCTAGAGAGCGCAGATCTTGTCGGAAATGAACGATTGTACAAGAGTCCAAATCTCAAATTCTTTTGGCATCAGCCACCGCCACACCATTATTAAAGGGCCTTAATTTCTTTTTTAACTTCAGCAAACTTCACTACCACCTCCTTTAACAACGGGGTGGGGGTGGTAGGGCGGGATTTGGAAGTGTCTTGGATAGAAAATCTGGATGTGAAATTAGTTATTCCTTAGGCAGCGGTTATTACTTCATCATAACATTAAAAACACTTAAACAGATATCTGTTGTAAATGGAATTGTCTCTAAATATAATATGTATGAATGTAAAGTTGAGTACACACTTGTTAAGCGTGTAAAAAATGTTGGCGTCTTTGGCGGTGCGGTGCGGCGTGTTTGATGGTCAAAGGCGTCGACATTTTTTAAGTGCTTAGTAAACCTGAAGACAACTATATTTATTTCAGTTAAGTGAAATACATTACAATTAATAATTAGAAATTATTATAATTATTAAATTTTCATCAGTACATTTACCTAAACACTTACAACCAATTATGCAAGACAACCCAATTCTCTTGCAGAAACACCTCTTGTTGCAAATATTTTCTTACACTCGCAAACGACTGCTTAGAAGTGATTGGCTTCTTAGACATGGTAGGTATCAGTATCTGTCAATATCTAATCATGCTGAAGAATATCTGGTAGTTTTAGAGACATGTTATTTGTTGTCTTTCAAATAAGAAGTGTAAATAGGCACATCTTTCGACAAGTTCATAAAGCCAAATCGGTGTCTCTTGACGCCGTCATCCGACTTTCTCCATCTGACGTCACGTTTGAGAAGTGGGTAAAATCCAGATTTTAATCGCTTTATATTTCTGGAAGAGATTTTTTTCATTATTTTTTTTTGTTATCTATGGGGTTTTTAATGATGTTTTAGAGTATTTTAAATCAATTTAATTTTTTGGGCAAGTTCCCTATTACGCAAATATACGTGCGCTCGTTCATCAAAACCGCGACTGTGACTGGTAAGAATATTTCCCCCACTCCTATTACCAAAACTTCAAGATTCTAGGAGGTTAGAGAATATTATTTAGGTTTTATTAAGCAAATCACAACTTACACACTTTTCAATCAATCAATCAAATAAAATTAGTAGTTACACGACCACACAACCACGACGTGCAGCGTCATGATAAGGGTGCGGTCGGGAGAAGCGGGTCTGAATCCAGCTAAAACGACAGATCTTGGAAAGGGGTTAGAACTCCTGCTTACTTCCACATCCAGTGGAAGTACAGTAACGACAAAAAAAATTTTAAAATTTTTTATTGTTCAAATAGGCTTAGAATATCGAGATTTTAAGTTTGAGCAAAAAAAATAAAATTCTGTTTGTCTGTCTGTCTGTCGGTCTGTCTGTAACTTTTTTGTGCGCACGTTTACTCTGGAACCATTTAAGATATTGACCTGAAATTTGGTACACATATGTACTTTAATGAGATCTGAAAATAAATTATATTTTCATATTATTCCGTCGAAGCGTTGGGGGGTAAATACGTAAATCAGGCAGGTAAGAGTTCATAAAATTGGTATGTAGTATATACAAGAGAAGCTAAGGTCTCAAAAAACCACCACCCCCACCCCATTATTAAAGAGAATGAAAAAAAAATGTGATTTAGTGTGTACAAGAACCAGAAACCTCAAAATATTTTTTTACTTCATCCACCCCCACTGCCACCCCCTATCACCACCCCACCCCACCACCGATGTGGGGTATCATTTTATGGGTTTTTGGAGTAGAGGATTTCCAATATTATATTATTAAAGTTCCAGAAACAATTATTTTCACATATAAAATTTTTTCCTTATGAGTTACTTGTAGTCCAGTCAATGAATGGTTTCTAGAGATAAATGCTGAGATCACAATTTTTGACTAGAGGGCTGTGTTTGGACTATTTAGGAGGTAAACATACCAAAAGTCCCCGAACGTAGGAGGTGGGGGGATGCAGGTGGGCACGAGGAAGGTCCTGGTTTTTGGTTCTTCGCTCATATCTCGAAAACGGTTAGCCCTAATCAAAAAGTGGCTATATGCAAAATTAAAGCTGACTAAAGTTTCTACAATAATGTTTCTATTATTTTTTTTCGTATCTGCCATGGTTCAGTAATGAATTGTATATGCTTTGACTGTATTCTAACTTTATTATAAATTTATTATAAATTGAAAATAAATTTTAATAATCATCGTAGAAAAATATTTCTTGTGCAGATATCCGTTTCACAACAGACTGAAATGAAATATCGAATAAAAAATGTCTTTGGGTCTGTAAGTGTGTGTGTGCGTGTATATCTATGTGTGCATGTATACCGCTTCTTGTAAACACGATAACTTCTGTTAGACTTAAAATATTTGATTACAATTTGGAACATATGTAAAATAGCATATTACAATAATCCCTATTGAAATTGGGCCATATCTGTAATACATGGTGACAACCAGAGGCCTACAATTCTTACTTCATAATAATGTTATTAAAAATACCATGTTCCATATTTTAGGATAACACTGATATATCATCTAATTTAAATAAAGTTGGTTTGCCTAACATACACCCGGTATATTGCGGTTTAGAAATCTTATACATCTTCTTATTTTTGTATGCTTAGTAATATTTTGCTCTGAAATTAAAATAAAACGTATTTTACGTATGAGAGTTTGTAGGCTTCTGGTTATCAGCATGTATTACAGATATGGCCCAATTTCAATAGGGATTATGGTAATATGCTGTTTTACATATGTTCCAAATTGAAATCAAATATTTTAAGTCCAACAGAAGTTATCGTTTTTACAAGAAACGGTATACACGCACACATAGATATATACGCACACACACACTTACAGATGCAAAGACATTTTTTATTCGATATTTCAGTTCAGTCTGCTATGAAACGGATATCTGTACAAGAAAGTTTTTTCTACGATGATTATTAAAATTTATTTTCAATCTATAATAAATTTATAATAAAGTTAGAATACAGTCAAAAGATATACAATTCATTACTGAACCATAACAGATACGAAAAAAATTAATAGAAATATTATTGTAGAAAATTTAGTCACCTTTAATTTTGCATAAAGCCACTTTTAGATTAGGGCTAACTGTTTTCGAGATATGAGCGAAAAAACAAAAACCGGGACCCTTTTTGTGCCCCCTGCATTCCCCCACTTCCTACGTTGGGGGACTTTTGGTAGATTACCTCCTAAGTAGTCCATACACAGCCCTCAAGTCAAAAATTGTGATCTCTAGACCCCCTTATTGAACGTTCGGAACGATGTGGAAGTAGTGATTCCTTGGGCAGCGGTTTTTTATTTGTAATGAAAATACCTACTTTCTGTATATTGTTGCCCTAATATGTGCACGCTAATATACTAGGAAATGTGGAGATGATATATATGCATTCTACTTACTCATTTAGAGTGCCCGAGCAAAATCAAGCAAGTTTTGCAAAGCATCAGAAAATGTTATAACGCCATTCTTGTATTTTTGATATCGATATCATATGGTCTTCCCACTCATGTATTAACGAAGATCTGATCATTCAAAAATTTCGTGTTTTTGTTTCTCTATCTTTATTCACCATAATTCACAATGGTTGAAGTGAGGATTCCCATGCGGAAATCCACGTTTTATATCCTGAACATACAACGTTTTTTATTTTTAAAATAATATAAAAAATATTTTTATCACCGTTATAAAACTACAATTTATATTAAGACAGAAGAAGATTTAGTGGGACCAAATGGTAGTTTTTTAAAAAGTTTTCAAAAATTTTCAAAAATCTCTTTAGGAAAAAAATAAATATTTTTATTTATAATTTTCCATTATAGTTTACTAGATGTAAAGATCTATAACATCACCAAGCCTCATTAAAAAAAAATTAATGAATTTTTTATTAATTTCGGTATATGTAAAATTAGAAATAGTTTTTACTTTTTTGCAAAAAACAAAATGACAGATCGGATTTGGATATATGTAGTTTTATTCATTATTTATTTACAAACATTTTGATTTTTTGTTTGGCCTGATCCTATGAATAGAACCCGAGAAAAGAAAACGGACAAAAAGATGTTTTTCAAAGTTAAAACTTATTTTCCAAGAAACGTTCACCTTCCAGATTAGACAAAATTAGTGCTTTGGCTTATTATGACTAATTTTAACAAAAATCATTTTAATTTCTTTTCATTTTCAAGCGTATGTACTAAATTTGATCATGTGTAATTTTCACCACTAGTACCTTCTACCAGTAGTACTTTTATTTGTTAAGAACTAAAAACTTAAAAAACATTTCTGCTTTAAAATTTGTGGACATTATTCTTATAAGTTTTGTTCTATTTCAGATGCAGTCGGAATGCTAAACCAAAAATGGATAAAAAATGGAAGCAACACAGAAGTGAACTAGTGATAGTAAAACTTATTTCAATATTATGTTATACTTCAATTGCAAAATCGTGTGCTACGGACCAAGAAGTTAGAGATGAAAGTGTTTTAGATAGGGAACTTAAAAATTATGTAGATAGGGTGTTTAGTGTTGATACATTTTATATAGCACCTGGAATTGAGATTGAGAGAACAGAAAACCGTAGTGTTAAGAATAATACCAAACAAAATTTAACTGATCATCATGGCAGAGATTTAGAAACAATACAAGATTATGTCGAAGGAAAATTAAATCGATATGCTCAGACACATGCGTTATCCGTTAATTTTCAAGAAACCGCAAGATTTCTTTCCTCAGGTAAGCTCCGATATCTACATTATTATTAGACACGTGAACAGATCCGAAGATCTGCAATACTCGGACCTATCGGCTATTTCATATTCGCGACTTGTAAAGTCTGCTAGAAGAGACCAGTGCTATCCACGAAGGATATCAGTCATTTCAGGGAAGTCCCGTGGTTCCTCTGACTATAAATCGTGACTGGTTGTCGATGCTTTTGTAGATGCTTTCCTTGGGTTGATTTGTATGTCCAGAATTACTTGCTCTTCGGCTGACGTTGATTTTGGGGTGTTGCTGTTATGGGTTAATTATTGTTTAGTGGGTGTATTAGTGTTAAATAAAAAATTGGTTAACATATAATTGGCTATTATGGGCGGCTATTTTAAGTGCGTAGTTAATGGCTCTTTTGTTTGAGATCTTCAACTATTATTTTTTTAGTTTTTTTATTTTTTATAGACTTTCTTTAGTGTAATGATGATGAGTAATAGTGAATGAATTTTATTTTTGCATATTTCAGTTTATTTTGTGTATTTTCGTTTGTTTGTTTTTTTGTGTATTATTTGGTATGTGTTTTGTTGTTTTTCTTATTTTTTTGTTTGGTGTTTTTGTATTTTTTCAATCCACAATATTACAATTAACAACTATGGGGTGAAAATATAATTTAAATATGGGTGTTTTGGCGTATGTAAAACCTATTTGACTCATATTTTGCACAAACACAACGATTCACTTTTGAAGGTACAATTGAGAGTAAGTACACAGTCTATATATTTTTTATTTTTGCTTTTGAAATAAGTATTCGTTTAGTAATAGTCTACAATGCTATTTTGCATATACAATTTTTATGTTAGAAGTCATCGTGATTATTAGGTATTCGGCAACGCCCGACTCCAAATTTCATTCGTATTGGTAATAGTCTTATTAAAAATACTTTAATAACATTTTAAGGTAAAATTGTTATATTATCTAACCTATGTAAAGGTACTGTATGTTGCAGTTTAAATATCTTGTATATTTTTGTATTTTACTTCCACATCGTGGAAGTGCAGTAATTGTTAACAAATTTTCTATATTGAAATAGACGTAGAATGTTATGAAACGTCGAGATTTTAAGTTTGAGCAAAGAAAATCTGTCTGTCTGTCGGTCGGTCTGTCTAACTTTCTTGTGCCCACGATTACTCCGGAACGGCTTATGATATTGACTTGAAATTTCGTACACCTATTCCGTACACCTATGAATTATAGTGAGATCTGGACCTAGAATATATTTTGATCTTATTCCTTTGAAAGGTGGGGGGGGGGGGGTAAATGGGGAGTAGATAGGTAATGCGAGCGAGTAAGAAGTCCATAAAATTGGGATATAGTGTATGTACAAGAATCTAGGATATCAATTTTTTTTGGCTATCGCTCCGATTACCATCCCCACCCAATATTAAAGAGAGTGAAGAAATAGAAATGTGATTTAGTGCTTGTACAAGAACCAAAGGCCTCAAAATTTGTTTCGACCATAAGCTACCCCACTACCACCCCCAACCCATTATTAGAGGAGGTAAGAAATAAAATTGTAATTTAGTTGGTTTTCCATAAGCTGTAACCTCTTGTGTGTGAATAAGCGTGTACTATGAACTCTCCAAAAATTGCGACCTCATACACTTGATGCTACAATATTTTAATAGAA
Organism: Rutpela maculata; assembly: GCA_936432065.2. Classification (NCBI taxonomy): domain Eukaryota; kingdom Metazoa; phylum Arthropoda; class Insecta; order Coleoptera; family Cerambycidae; genus Rutpela; species Rutpela maculata. The sequence continues at coordinate 155,780,256 of OW386286.2, read as the reverse complement.
TTTTTTCTTCTCTACATCATTAATATGACGTTTTAATTTTATTTTTAAAATTTTCGTGTACGGTGTTAGAATCGATGGTCACCTACATAGCTCACTCAAAATAAGTTGTTACATCATTTCTGCAGCAGTCAAGTGGCGCCACTTTACACACTGTACGTGCATACTGTATGTGACCTTCAAAGTTTTAGTAGACAATGGAATAGAATAATATATGTGTATGTATGTATCAAATTTAGAGATTGAAATTTCACCCACTTCCCGATCGAGCTGAAATGTTGCACACAGCTTTGGTTCTGATGTCTATACAATTATTCGAGTCATTGAAGACTTTGACTTCGGAATTCTCAGGAGCAGGTCGAATTTTGAAGATTTTTTTTAAATGTTTGTTACATTTAATTAAGTATTCAAAATCTGAAATATTCCACCTGGCGGTAATTTATAGGGGGAGGATGCGACCTTTTTCAGTGGGTGGCACTTAAGAAAAAATCAAAAATATTGGAGCTGAAAGAGAATCATGTTTTGAGAAGAAAACGCTCTATGCAACTTTTCACTTAAATTGATAGTCTTTAATTTATAACGATTTGAAAATTGGGACATTAGCTTGAAACAACACGTTTTTGTCAAATAACTTAAAAAGTATTCCCTTGAGCGTAAACATGCTAGAGACAAAAATAAGAGAGCTACTAAATCGGAGATGAATTTCTTATTTTTCTAATTTTTGTAAAATTAATGGTTTCAGAGATAGGGGAGCGTATGGCGTCCGAACGTTTATAAAATGAAGTATTTAGTTAAAGTGTTAAATATCTCAGAAACTATGGCACTTGCGTAAAAAATGCTGACAGTCAAAATGAAAGACTGCTAATTAGGTTTTCATGCTTTTTTGTCTGTTTTTATAGCACAGAAACCAAAGAAGCAATGACAGAAACAATGTGCTTTCTCATTTTTTTTTTTTTAATAAAACGCTGCCATTTTGTTAACGTAAGTAGTCAGTAGTTGACTGATTGATTGATTGATTTACTAGCATGCGGTAGGCATTGCTGCCACACCCAAGATATACTGCTGAGCTCGCTACGTCCACGCTGGGTTGAATTAGAGTCATGCTTGTTACCATCAGCCAGAGCCACATGACGCATGGTAGAGGAATGTGGGATGGGAAGTGTAGGTATTTATGAGATGCATTGCTATATTGCGTCGTGAAGGAGCGTTTGAGTTCCTTTTTTGTGCTTTTGCTTCTAGACTTCTACCTCTTGTGAGTCTACTGGTTCTTCCGTTTCTGATTTCGGTAGATTTAATGGTACACCCTTTATTCCTTGCCGTTATTCCAGGGTTTTGTTTTAGTTTACGTTTCCCATATGGTCTGTGATTACCTCTGCCCCCCCCCCCCCACTGTGTGATTCAGTATTTTGTCCATTATTCTTATGTGTAGATACCATTTCCTTGGGAAAAACTGTATGAACGTTTCCAGCCTTACTCCGGTGATGAGTTCTAAGGGTTGCTCCTTTGTCCTTTTCGCTCCAGAGTGCATTAGTTCATTGTTTATTTTGTCTGTTTCAGGTGCAGTATGGGTTAGGTCACCTGTAGTCAATATTTACTTATTTTGTTCAAATTGACCAAAAAAAGTACGATCCGACAAGCTCTCGCAAGCCTAGCATCAAGGAATCGGAAAAGGGTGTGGTTTTTCAATTTGGGGGTAGCAGTTGGACGGTAGGTCGGAAAACATTATCACCATGGTGTTCCTCTCCCTCGACAACGGGAGAATACATGTCTTGCGGTGCGGTGAAGAACTTTTGGGATTTTTGCCTTTTTCTGGTTTACCTCAAGGGACTACCTTCAGATGTGACTGGTGAAAAATCTGCCCATTTTTTTTATTCTAGTGTCAAATCTGTATTCTGGAACCTCAAATCTTTTATTTTTAATGACTCATTTCAATTTTGGCTGAGTCCGGATTTCAATGTTAATTGTGCGTGGTCTTTTATGTTAACAGTGGTTGACATTTTCATTGGATGTATAAACACTCTTCAGATTATTTTCTAAGGTGTTTGGGTTAGATTTTTCAACATTTTATTATAAAATTTATAACGCAAAAATATATGCAATACCACAAAACGCTCTTATTAATACAGATACAAATAAAAAGTTAAAAATTAACAACACTTATCTGTGATACGTGATTTACTTTTCTTCCCTTCTATTCCTTTCCCTTTTTGATTTGTTTTATTGCACTTTACCAAAAACACTATCACAAAATCGCTAATTAGTGGAAGTAAGGAGTCGGACAGTATGCAAAATTGTGCTAAAGTTATGAAATCTATTTCCCCACCGTTTTCGAGGGTGCTGAATACGAACAACAGGATGAAAAAAGTTTTAGTCATATTCACTTCCTGAAACGGCCAAAAACCTCCCCTTCTCGCTTGTTTCTCATATAACAGCTTGGCATCAACTATTTTTGCAGGGATTCTTTATTTTTTCATGGGAATATAACAGATGGTGAAAGATGATGTCAGGTAGTAGACCGCAACCGCCCTCAGGGGTGAAATCTACCCTGTTAGGTGGTGTAAAATTACTACTTCTTTTTTTTCTTAAAGACGTTTACTCCCCGTTTTCGAGGATTCTAAACAAGGACAATGGTAAGAGTGTATTGTGGCGACCTCGGCGGTTGTCACACCCTCGAGGAAGATACTCACTCCTCCCAGGGGGTGGTTTTTTATTTTTTATTTTCTAATTTGTATATTGAGTGGGAGTGGTTTCAAAGTCACCATTTGTCCATTTTAATCCTCATCAAAAATGAACCTATCCTCGCAAGGATTTGAAATTCATGTTCCTTAAAGCGGGATATAAGGACGAGAATACCTTTGTTAAACATTTCTATTTTAAATAAATTACATATACAGGATACGATTTTTAGTACAATATAATATTTGTTACACGACATTAATATAACTTAAGGCGCTTAAAAAGAGAATTACATGATTCATATTCCTCGAAATGAACATCACATTCAATGCTATTGCCTCCTTCATCGCACGCATTGTCCGTTTCCGATTCATAATGGGAAATAAACACTTCGGGTATAAAATTTAGGAAGTTTACAGCACTATCATAACTATTATCGGATTCGTCTGTTTCTATGCCTGGTTCATCCTCTTCGTCCTCTGACTAAGGATACCTTGAGGACACATGATTTATCCAGAAAACAGTAAAGATAGGAAATACAAATAAAATGATAGTACGAGTCCCTAATATCAGCCAAGTCACTACCTATTATTATTATTATTATTTTCATGCAAGGGACAGTTTAAGTGTGAAGGAAGGGTCGAACCAGCGTATAACCATTTTTTTCTTGATCAACGTCCTCGAAAACGGGGAGTAAACGTCTTTAACAAAAAAAGCAATTTTACACCTCCTGACAGGGTAGATTTCACCCCCAAGGACGGTTGCGGTCTACTAACTGACATCACCTATCACCATCTGTTATATCCTCATGAAAAAATAAAGAATGCCTGCAAAAATAGTCGATGCCAAGCTGTTACATGAGAAATAAGAAAGAAGGGGTGGTTTTTGGCCGTTTCTGGGGGAGCGAATAACTAAAAACTTTTTCACCCTGTTATTTGTGTTCAGCACCCTCGAAAACAGGGGGAAAAATGTGTTTCATAACTTTCGCAAAATTTTGCACTTTTTAGGGAAAATCCCGACTCCTTACTTCCACTAAATCGCACGTCCCGAGATATGTATTATTTTTCAAACACGTATCACTCACTTGACAACTTAATATTTTACATTTTGTGTTTAGCTTAAGTGATGGCACATAAAAAGAGGTTGGTAAAAAACGTCTGGTCTCGGTTACGTCGGACTTGAGACTCCTTAACGTAATTAATTAGTCAGTACTTAAAAAAAAATCTTATATACTCTTTTTCGTTAACATATAGTACAACCTAGACGCTCAAAATTTTTCGTCCGTTTACATCAGTTGTTTCAGGAAAAGAAATGAATTTTAAACGGTAAACGAATTTTCGATAAATGTAAAAGGAATGTTTCTTAGCAAATATCTCAATAAATATTAGTTTAAGCGAAAAAATAAAGCTTATAAACTGAGAATGAATTTGTTTCACTTTAATATTTACGTTGGATTAATAGTGTCAGAAATATTTAAGTTTATAGAGGGCATCCGAAAGATTATAGGATGATGTATTTAGTTTAAATGTTGAATATCTTACTACTACAAAATTTCCACAAAAATTTCTAGGAAACAGAATTCAAGATAATTAATCAGTATTTTAAATGATTTTTTGTTTGTTTCCGTATCATACAAAATAAAGAGGGTGTGGCAGAAGCAATGTGCAATTTCACATTTCTTTTTACAAATTGTCGCCATTTTGTTATTAGAGTTATCCATCGATTCATTTTTTTTTTCAAAAATGCTGTTTTTTTGTTAATAGCATCACCTAGATGCCCAATTTTGTTTTGTCCTTTTAAAACACTTTCTTTAGAAAACATTTAAATCCTCCATATTTTAGCCGCCCTTTTGAAAAATATTAGGAAAATTCGAAGAAAGTTTTAAGAAACGCTTTTTTTTATTAGTATTAATAATAAGCGACCCCAAAAACCCCACAATATTTTTTTTCGTCGAAATTGCGAGTTTATCTATGAAAATGAATTATTCAAAACAATTTTCACAATTTTCAAAATTAGAATTAAAAATTTTATTCCGCTCGCCGGAATGTTTCTGATTTCAAGTAATATACAAGGTGTTTCGAAAAGATTGGGACAACGCTTAGCCGTAGATTCTTGACATCAAAACAAGTCGATTTTAAAAAAGTAGTGGTCTAACTCTTTTCGTTTTCAAGATACGGGGTGGTAAAGTAAAAAAATTGCATTTGTAATTTGTCTCTATCTTGGAAACTATTATACGTATCTACTTCAAAGTTGGTAACGACATATTTTTCAGGTTGCTAATTACAATGGTGATATTGGTCGGTGCCATATTTTGTAGGTGGCGCTAGTTACACTACTTTTACGTGACACTTTAAGCCATAACTTTTTTGTGGTTAGGTTTTGGACATCGTCTTCTATTATAATCGAAACGAAATTTAGTTTCCTAAGGAAAAGGTGTACTTGTTTAAACGCGATAAAATACATGCTTTCAAAGAAATATGCGATTTACAGCTTTATCACACACCAGTTCGAAGAAATTCAATTGTACCTAAATGCTGTTTCTTATCTAATAGGTGTACGTCAAGTATGATGTCTTGAAATTGTCAATAGTGCTTGTTGTAGACACGTATAATATTCTCCAAGATAGAGACAAAATACGAATACAATTTTTTTTTACTATACCACTTTCTATCTTGAAAACGAGAAGAGTTAGACCACTTCTTTTTGGGTTAAATCGACTTGTTTTGATGTTAAGAGTCTACACTAAGCGTTGTCTCAATCTTTTCAAAATACCCGGGGTGTTGAATTTCTTCGAACAGGTGTGTGTGACAAAGTTGTAAATCGCGTATTTCTCTGAAAGGGTACACTTTATCGCGTTTAAACAAGTACACATTTTCTTTAAGAAACTAAATTGCGTTTCGATTATAATAGAAGACAATGTCCAAAATCTAACCACAAAAAAGTTATGGCTTAAAGTGTCACATAAAAGTACTGTAACTAGCGCCATCTATAAAATATGACATCGGCAATATCACCATTATAATTAGCAAACTGAAAAACATATCTTTACCAACTTTGAAGTAGATACGAATTCTAGTCTCCAAGATAGAGACAAATTACGAAAACAATTTTTTTACTTTGCCACCCTCTATCTTGAAAACGAAAAGAGTTGGACCACTATTAAATCGACTTGTTTTGATGTCAAGTATTTACTGCTAAGCGTTGTCCCAATCTTTTCGAAACACCCTGTAAGTAAGTAAGTTCCGCCGATTTGTAGGCTTCATTGACTCAACTAAATATAAGTAGTATATCTAATATCGTTCTAAATCCAATATGACAGAAGCCCCAAGATAGCGACTTACCTTTTTTCTTCACAACCCCCATTGACATAGGTATTAAATGAAAGGGCTTGATGAGTAGAATATGATAAGCTATCATTCAATACTTTCTTTTTTTTTTTTCGACATACATGGGTATCAAATGAGTAGAATACGATAAGCTACGCGACGAAGACTAAAAAGTTAAAAATAAACAATTAAAAAAACTTTTTAAAAAACAATGGTTTTATTTTAAAACCAAATTGCACTAAAAAGTAGAAAATAATTTTTAACTTAAATGATTAGACGAATTAAAATTTTATGAGCGCCTAATGGTTTTCTATTTACAAAGTTAAAATTATTTTCTACTATTTAATGCAATTTCGTTTTAAAATAATACCACTGGTTTTTAATAGCTTCTTATATAACTAGTTACGAAAGACCTTATTTTGTGTAACGAGGGGATGTTTGCGATGACTAACTAAGCGAGATCTCGCAAGATAACACGAGATATACAAAATTGTCTTTCGGAACGTGTCACATACAAGATTTTTTTCTAATTTTGAACGTCTAAAATCCCTGAAATATAAATGAAGTTGATGTATTTAAAGATCTTAAAAATTAAGTAGTCTCCTTTATAGTTACCTTTGCTGCTATTATTACACATTATAATTTTAATATCAAAATTGACAAACGTTATTTAGCCAAATTATAATATTATTTGATAGCAGGTAAATCGTGTTAATAAAAAGTTTTTGTTAGCATATTTTGAAGAAAAGAATAATTTAAGCATTGTTTCTTTTTCTTGTTGAACGTGGTTTATTTTTCTTAATTGATGATATAACCAACTTTTCCTCATCAGTTAGATCAAATTTAACTTTTCATAACTGGTTATGAAAAGTTGGAAGTTTTGACACTCATGTCAGTTTTGAAAAGTATCATTTTATATGTCAAAATTAGAAAAGAAGTATTTTTAGTTTTTACAAACTTTTATTTAAATTGCAAGTTTGTAATTTAGTCTTTCCGGTTCAAAAGTTGTGATGAAATTTTACGCACTTTCTATTATCCTATCAAGCTGGAAGGGCATAGCAGGATAAGCATGTGTTAGATGCCCCACCGCACCAATCGGGTCGAGATTTTGAGCACAAGTTGATAGTAGTGTTAGATGAAATTTCCCAAAATATTATTATATGTTCAAACTCTCTGACGTCAACTGTTGGGTCAAATAAAATCTAATTTGAAAATCTGAACAATTTGCAATGATGACGTCTGTAGTCAGCCTACGAGAGAGAGTAATTTTCAAAGTCCGCTACGAGGAGATTACAGTGCCTCTCACTATTCAGGGTACCTATTTATTGTGAGTCCCCTTGCCTTTCACTAGTGGAGGTGTTTGGTTATTGTGAGTTCCTTGCCTCTCACAATTCGGGTTGACTTTTTTGCGTCCCTTTGCCTCTCCCCTTACAACACAAGGCTGCCCCAGGGACGTATATGGCAAATCCCATTTAGTATTTGGGCTTGCCTATGGACATCCTAATATCCCAGTTTTTATGCTTTTCGGCACTTTTTTGGTCACAACTCGGTATCAGATAAAAGTTATAATAGGGACGTCCTGAAGGATACACCGGCGCTTGTATTAAGGACGTACCAGGACATCCTGGAATATTTCAGGACGTCCTAAGTATTACGAATAGACTGTACAAACTACATACCGAAATGTCCCAGGACTGCAAATAGATATCCACGCCAACTTAATTTTGGTATTAGACCATTTTAAATTCGGGTTCAACAATGTTATACTTAATTTTTCTGTTTCTTGGTGGAATCCTCCGCCACATGTGTTTTCTTCTAAAACGATGTCCGTAAAATCAACAAAATAATACAATATCCAGTATTTTATTGAAAAATAACCTCTACACTTTTACGTTAAAGGAGCGTAGATGTTATTTTCGAGTAGTAGTATTTACGGACATTATTTTAGAAGAAAACATGTGGCAAAGGATCCCACCAAAAAATATAAAAATTAAGAAAACGCCACAACCAAGATTTAGACAATAATGTTATACTTAAATTTTAAAAATATTTAATTGTAAAAATTTCTTAAATTTTTGTCAAATATGTACATTTTTGAAATATTTGCACTTGCCTATTTTTCCTTATAACTTACACGTAATTTCTTGGGTTTATGTCAGTTAAAAACTGAAAAATTATTTTCATACGATTCGGTTTATTAACCATCGTCAAAGACGATACAATTCTATTAAAAAGCAGAAATATTTTGTGTGTATGGGATTCAGTGCTACTTGAATAATAATAATATTTTAATAATAGAAATAGGCTAAATACATTCAATATTTAAAAACATTATTTGTAATGCCAAAAAGCACACTTCTTAGAAAAATGTAAAATAAATACCTATATTACTTTTGCAAATTTAATAATAGCGAAACATGAATTTTTAGGATGTATCGCACTCCTACTTCTCTATTCTCTTCTTTGCCTCGCTCTTCTCTTTTGCACTTCTCGGATAATCTTTTAACAGCTTCTCTATTTTGTTTTCCATAATATACTCGTTCATGGGTGCAGCTAAAATAAACGTAGTTATTATTATTTGAACCACTATTATTAAAAAAATATATGAAAAGTGGGATAAAATTAATAATTTACCGAGTTATAAATTTAAATCCATAAAGTACATTCTGGAAAATAGAATTTCAAGATAAAATACTGTAATAGGTCTCAGTATTTTTATGTAGTCTGTCCACCTCTGTTCGGCCTGATATCATATTAAATCTTTCGTTTAAAAGTGTAATGAAAGTTTCAAATAATTATCTTAAAGCACAATACTTACTTATTCCCATCCACAATTAGTTGCTAGATGGTTTTAAAATTATTAACTAAGTACATTATTTGTCGTCATTCTCGAATTCAATTTCATCAGGTTTATCGTCAGATTTGACAATACTTTCACGTGATTCACATTTTCTCTCCAAGCTGATTTCTTTATTCAGTTCTTGAGCCAAATTAATAATTTATTTTGTAGGTTTCTCAGCGAAAAATATACAATATATATATATATATATCCTCATTTTTTTAGCTTCCTTTGGCACTCTGAAAGTATAAAAAATCGTATTAAATTTTGTGGTTCCGAACACGACATTAATAACTAATTAAATATTCAATCATAATCAGATAAATTTTTCATAACATGAAGTTTAATAGGTTATGTTATACTTTTATACATTTTATACTCACTTTTTATAGTGTGGAATGAAGACACTCAAATAAAGCTGAACTAAATAGATAAACGCAAAGATACAACTTTAAAATATTTCATACAGCCACTAATAACCAAAAACTAATAAAGCATGGTTGATGTGTGATATTTGCTTTGGCCAGTTTGGCCGGCCGGAAATGAAAGTGGCGCTTTATTTAAATATATTAGAGACCTAATATTATGGTACATTTTAAGGAAATTTAGGGCTCTTCATCGGATATCCGTTCTTAATCCCGATGTTAGTCGACATAATTAATGCCAAAATGGAACCTATTCAGGATAGCCCATTGACATCCATAAAAGGATATCCTGGGATGTACTAAAATGAGTAGTCTTGAGGACGTCCTAAAAGAGGATATCCTGTAAGTTCCCTGTAAGTTCTTGTAAGTGCCCTTGCCTCTCACAATTCGGGGTGACTTTTTGCGTAAGTCCTCTGGCCTCTCACGAATCATTTCACTCCATATTGGTGAAACATTTCTTAGTCTTCAATGCTATCATCCTCAATTACAGGAATATTATTATTATTATAGTGAGAGGCAAGGGATCTCACGCAACAAACTCACCCCGAATTGTGAAAGGTAAGGGGACTCACAATAAACAAGCGCCTCGACTAGTGAGAGGCAAGAAGACTCACGATAAATAAACACCCTGACTCGTGAGAGGCAAGGGGACTCACAATAAACAGGCAACCTGACTATTGAGAGACACTGTACCTCCTCGTAGTGAACTTTAAAACCTACAGTTCTTTCGTAGGCTGACTTCAGTCGTCATCATTGCAAAATGTTCAGATTTTCAAACTAGATTTTGTTTGACCCAACAGTTGACGTCAGAAAATTTGAATATACCTTCCCTACATTTTTCGAAGTTTGATACTGATTTGAACGGTAAGGAAAATGGTCGCCAATGACCGTGGTAAGATGTAGTAATGAACCGCGCCGCCCGCAGTACGCCCGTGATTATCAATTTTGAATACGTTCTACCCTTCCGATCGCTTTGAAAATTGGATATGTTTTAAAGGAGCATATAAACATTTATTTGAAAGAAAATGATGGGGTGCCTCGCGAACATCCCCTAAAAAAATTTTTTCACCACTTCTTTCCGACAAATGAACTCAATAATTTTTTCTTTCGTTTGTGCCATCAAAAGCCATAACATATATTTTTTTCATGAAAATTGGTTTATCTGTTCTTGAGAAAAAAAAGTTCCATTTTTTTTACCCCCACAACTTCCGTAAGAACGGTTTTCCAAAAATAATATTTTGGGAAATTTCATCTAACACTCAACTTGTGCTCAAAATCTCAACACGATTGGTGCGGGGGCAGCTAACCATGCTTATCCTGCTATGCCCTTTAGCACACTTGTATAAGTCCTTTGATAATGCAACGTTATTGAAGAAAATTGAAAAATAAAAATGGCGGCGCCAAGATGGCGGATTATTTTTCTTCATTTATGGCCCGATACGACTGAAACTCGAATCTGTTGGTTTTCATGGATGCAGATTACTATTTCTTTATTGACATCGAAAAATCAAAATGGCGACGAAGAGATAGCGGACTACTTTTTTCATTTATGATCCGATACGACTAGAAATCGATATCTGGGGATTTTTGGGACGCGGATTATTAAGTATGAATATAAAATAAAATAATTAAGACGTAACTAAAAATTTAAAAATAAAATTAAATGTAAAAAAACATTTTAAGCTTTTATTATTTAGGAGTACTGAGACGAACAAAATAAAAAAATAAAATTAATTTTGTTAAAAGCCTAGAAAAAAAAATAGGACAAATTCTTAAAACAATTTGTTTTATTTTACAACAATAATATAATGGCTGGTGCCGATTGTGAACACCTATTTCAACAAAAAAAATAAAAACTGATGCCCAAGGAATCAGTACTTCCACATCCAGATTCTCTATCCAAGTCACTCACAACAAAAAAACTTTGTATGTGGAAATAATTGTTTATGGAACTTTAATAATATAATATTTGAAATCCTCTACTCAAAAAAACCATAAAACGATACCCCGCATCGGTAGTGGGGTGGGGGTGGTGATAGGGGGGTGGTTGTGGGGGAGGATGAAGTAAGAAAATATTTTGAGGTTTCTAGTTCTTGTACATACACTAAATCACATTTTTTTTCATCCCCTTTAATAAGGGGGTGGGGGTGGTAATGGGGGTGGCTAATGCCAAAAATTTTTTTGAGTCCTTAGCTTCTCTTGTATATACTAAATACCAATTTTATGGACTCTTACCTGCTTGATTTACCCATTTACCCCAAATTTACCCCAATTTACCCCCCAACCCTTCGACGGAACAAGATAAAAATATAATCTAGTTCCAGATCTCGTTAAAGTACATATGTGTACCAAATTTCAAGTCAATATCTTAAACGGTTCCAGAGTAAACGTGCGCAAAAGAAAGTTACGGACCGACAGACAGACCGACAGAAAAATTATTTTTCGCTCAAACATAAAATCTCGACGTTTCATGATATTTTAAAATTTTTTTGTCGTTACTATACTTCCACTGGATGTGGAAAATATATTGACTGTATTTTATCTGACCTCAGTAGCACCCTTTAAAAATAAATTGTGCAATGTCCGTGCAGAATATGAATTAAATAGTTATAGGTAGTCGGTCACGCCCACCGCAATTTCTATTCTTTATCAAATTCTATTAGTAAAATGTATAAATAAATGATTGGAAATAACATTTCAGATTTCTATTCATTCCTCTGGTTAACATTAATTTACTGTCAAAATTTTATACTAACAAGAAACATGACGGATTGGCAGACATAGACAGAGGGACATTTTGAAAGTTATTCAGAATTCGTTTCCTAATTCAATATAAAAAATTTTCTCTACGAACGATTTACGGTTTTAGAAATATGCAGATCAAATACAATATTAGTATTTAATGAAATTCCTTATAGTGATCTAATCCCGATCTACAAAGTAAAGGCAAGAAAAGACTGGGAACAAATATGTAAAAATGCCTATATTGATAAATCAACAAATTATTTTCTGATACATCCTAAACTCCCCAATAAACATTGGTACAATAGGTAATTCACATATATCCAGACAATTTTATACCACGATTGCAAGGCTTAAATTTAACCATGGACGATTTGCGTCACACCTTTTTAAAATGAGAATACGTAATCTTTGTACATGCGGGCAAATTGGAGACATAAACCATACAATTTTTAGTTGTGCATTTAATCAAGGTCACACGAATGTTTTAATGGATAAACTGGTAGAACTCGGATTCTACATTCCTCTAAATGTTAATAATATTCTGGTATCCGAAAATTTCGAGGCCTTCACAGCATTGTATATATTTTTTAAATCAACAAATATAATTCTTAAAATCAAATAATTTTTAGGTTAAACTTGTTACCTTGGTGTTAATTGCTCCTGTGTGGTTGCTCCTACCGTGGTCCCCTTACCCTGTCTATGTCTCCATGAAGTCGTCAAGATGGACCCCTTGACGTGAAATGAGTGTCCCCGTTATATATCCCTACGATAGATAAGTGTGTGTACTTGTGTTTGTATGTGTGTGCATACACGTACGTGTATTGCATGCATACTTTACACTTTCATATATATAGCTTTGGTTAGGTTAATAGTAGGCAATAACAGGGTTGAATAACATATTATGCTGGAAGAGTTTTGTTTGCATGTATCACGAGTTTGTTATAAATCAAGAGCAACTGGCTGATGGTTTCATTCAATGCCAAGAAGAGGGAAAAAATGCAATATTCTTTGTTTTCGTATTTACGAAATGTATGGTAAAATTTTGATCAATGAACTGATGCTACACGCGTAACATTTATTGGATAAAACAACTTTCGGGGTGTGCACTTTTGATTTTAACAAATATTAAATTATATTTTATTATAACTTTTAGAACAAGATGTTACCAAAGTGTTTTATGGAATGCACAAAAATAAGATGTACAGGACACTAAAATTGCCGTATACAGTGTGTCTCTCAGATTTAAATTTATATAGATAACGTGATATATCTATTTTGTTTTAAAATGTTATTAAGATATTTTTAATAAAACTACTACGAAGCAATGGGAAATTGTAGTCGATCGTTGCCGACTCCGAATAGCTCTTTGAATAATAAAAATAATACTTAGTCTCAGTCACACGAGGTAAAAATGAATTGTGAGATATTCCAACAAAGTTTTAATCAATAGGTATTTGCAGCTGGCCGCGTTCGACTTAATTTCTGCTCGTTAGAGAAATTCACTAAATATAATTTAACTTTACTTTTGTTTTGTCCAGGACCTATAATTCAATTCGTTCAAAAGGTACGTGGATGGGAGGAAACTTTAGATGGGTACTGTGTAGTGAATATTAAGTGTAGGAAAGAAATTTATATTTAAATAATATGTTAATATATTTATAACAGACAATTATTGATACCAATGAGTTATCATGTTATATAACATACAAGTTTTATATGGGTATAATAATTTAATTTTCATAACTAACTACAACAAATCTTTGACTTTGTAGATTACTTATATTTATTTACCAGTAAATATTTATGTTATTTTTAATTGTATTTTTACGCAAATAAATATTATTATGATACAGACTTAGCACTGGCATACTTTCCCAGCCGTAGCTGGAACTTATTCATCGATCCCTTGTGAGCGATTGAGATTCGGTTCTGCTGGAAACCGTTTCAGTTTTTTGGAACTTTCAGGTGACGTTGGTGCTGTCCGCTCCAACAACTCAGAGTCCAGATCCCAACAAGGGATTGTAGAAGAACGCACTACCGGGCGTCAAATGACGCGACACAATTTAATTTCTCAGGGGGCGCCGTTCTTCTACCTTCCAGGCGGGTTCGAGATAAAATGCACTTCGATAGCCGAATAATGGACCAAGGCTGCACTACCACAGATCGGTAACGACGCTCTCTCTGGACATGAGTTCCCTCGTTAGGGGTTTAGGTACCTTTTGAAATTCCGAATTTTTACATAAAAAAATCCCAACCGAAGAAGTTCTCTTCGGAGGGATTAATTCTGTACGTAGTAACCACGTTTTTATCTGTTAATAACGGACTCTACACCTTAGGGATTTCTCAAAAAACGCATACAAAAATCCCTATCGAACTTCCGTACAACAACTAGAAGGTCGAGTATGGAGCATTAACTCGACACATCCGGTTTTCGGTACGAAAATTCCAGGGATTATAGACCGTCAACAGGCCTCAAGATCAATTAAGATGCAAAAGTTCAAAGAATCCGTTTATTTAACAGAAATGGTTACACAAAATTCTTAAGATAAGAATCGTGCCTTCCCCAATCAAATCAATGGCTTTCAGACCATACAAGCGAGAGCGCTTACGCTAACGATCGATTAGGCAGAAAGGATTCATGCATACCTTCTCAGAATCAAAATGCGAGCTTTTTAGAGAAGTCTGAGACTATTTGTAATTTCATAATTACGGCTGACTGATTTTAACTTAAAAAAGTTTTATTAAATGAATTTAGTTTCTCTAGAGACTACTTAGCTTTAAAGTTCTTGTATCGTGGCCGTTCACGTACTCAAACACATTCGTGAGGACTTATGACTGCATAAGTTTAATGGCGTTCAATAAGTCCACAACTTACTTGCCCTTATGCAGTTGTTCAATATTATCGATATAGCAACCACCCATCTTCGAGCGACTTTTAGGCAAAATTGAATTTTTGATTTTTTATGTACAAGGTGTTTTCCTCTATAACTTTGTCATTTGGAAAGCCCCGCTATTGGCTTTCCTACCATCGCTTTGTCGAGACCACTCAACGCGCTCGACCAGATTGCGAGCCGCTGAGTTAATCCAAACTCTTTCTATGCGAGAAACCGGCCTTGTGCATGTGCATTGATTTTTATCAATTTTTGCTTATCGACACTACGCCGGCTTTGTCAAAATTGTCAATTTTGCCTTTTAGATGCAATGCATCGCTAAAATCTTATGCTCATACTTTAGAACAGGGCATTCAATGACCATACCTCAATGGTCCATGTCTTTGGTTGAGGAATAAAAATGGAAAATATTTCAATATTTTTTAAAGTACATTTTCGGAGTACTTTTTAAACTAGCTTCGGGGTACTTTTGAAAAATTAATCTTTAAGTCCAACTTTGGCGTACTTTTGAAAAATCAATTGTCAAGCCAAATATCGACGCAATTTTGAAAAATTAATCTGCAAGTGAAATTTTGGCGTACTTTTGATAAATCGATTTTCGAGCCAAATTTCGACGCACTTTTAAGAATATTATTTTTCAAAGTCCAGCTTTGTTGCCCCTCGGAAAAAAAGAATATTATTCAAAAATCCTTGCCATTATATACTTTCACTCTCATATCCTGAACCAAGACATATTTTCCTAAGTGAAAATTCGGTGTTTCTCCGAATTTTCATCTGGTCATTTCTGACGCCTTATAGAACTCATAACGGTCCTTATGGACTGATCTGTGCCTCTGCAGACTCTTAAAAATGTCCTTAAATGAAATTTTTGCCTAAGTCGAATTTTGATTCTGTCTTCAACTTAGGACGATTTTGGAGAGTTCTACA